>JANIJG010014000.1:11710-47542 GCA_024611175.1 Megaceryle torquata | reverse complement strand
CTCTTCCCCTTTGGGGAGGGAGGGGGGTTAACAGAGAGCATCTGTTATAGGTCTAAGGGGCCACCCTGACCCTAAACCTTGACAGTGGGTCAGGCATATGGCATACTACAGTCATGGTAATAACTGCAAACCTGCAATCACTGGAGTTCAGACTCCATTTTCCACCTTGAGAATGTGTTTCTTACCCAGTTTGGCTGTTGCAGGTACCCGGTTCTTGAGTGGGACAAGGCGATCTTTAGACGTTTTCTCCAGCGGCAGCTCACATTTTATGTGACGTCTGAAATTTTCCCTCAAAATAGAACGGATCACCTTCACAATGTTAGTCTTGTTCTCACAGTCACTGCAAGTTTAAGAAAACAGATAACCTAATTTTTCCCTCTGAAGTAAGACCCTATTAGGATAAAATCTGCCTACCTCCTTTCTGCTGATGTACTTCAGTGCAGTGGGTTTTTTCAGTAGCTTGTTTTGCAGCTAATGTCTTTGTGTTGTTAGCATTTCACACACTTGGTGTTTTGAGATCTTGGTTACTTCCCCTTAGAAAAATGGCCCGAAAGGTAACTTCTGTACCAAGGGTCACCCACTTAAGTTGTCTTCCTCTCAAGTAATTTCTGCTAACCATGTGAGAGTCTGATGAAATCAGTTACTTTGCCCATGTTGTACTGGAACTTAGGATTGTATGTCTGTGGTGATTTCTGACATTGGATTGCTGCACCAAATTCACCCCCATTTCAAACTGTTCTACTTTATGCAGTTAAACACTGGCATAATGCTTGGATTCCGAGAGTGAGAGCTGCAGTGATGCAAAGGTCATGTGAGGGAAAATATTTTTTTAATTCCATTAATGTGATTTGTCAAATATAACCTCCATGTAAAGCTTACCTCAATGTAAAGCTTACCTGCTGCACAACTGAAAAACTGTTTCTGGCCTGCCTTCCAGTTCTGACTTTGTGTGAATCAGTTCCCAGATACAGCTGTTCTCTGTTCCTGTGCATGGAAAGAAACATTACTTTTGTATGTACCTCACAAAACTTTTGGCACTAATGCCAAATAGACCAATGTAGAGTTCCTCCATCCTGAAGGCAGCATTAACATAGCCACAGGTGGATCTACAGAAGATGTCACTCAAGATGAAAAACAAAGGAAAAGTCCCCTGAACTCTCCTGTTCAGCAGCCTAGTGCTCTCTCTTGGAAAGATGCTTTTCCACATTCTTGCTGCTGTCTTCCAGCCTTAAAACATCCCAGGTGCACAAAGCATTTACTTTCTATAAACACCTAGTGACACTTTACAGAGATACAGAACTGGATAGGATCATAAAGATCAACACAAATGGAAAATAAAACCACAGCCCTCCACTACTACAAATTACAGTCAGTCAACTTTCCCCTGTTTGAAAAAACACAAGGGTCAGCATACACCATCCATCACCTGGATGTCAACCATGGTAAATCACCTTCCTGTTCATGGTATCTTTTCACTGGGTTTTTCCATTCTATCATTCCTTCATATCATTTGCATCTTCCTGAACTGATGGAAGAAGTCAACATACCAAATCAAGAAAGTCTTTAGTTAATGTATCAAGCCTGTAACCCCTGAGTGTAGGGCAACACTAGACAGTATTTTCTCCACACCTGTCTGTTTCCAGAGGCTCCAGAAAGACATATGGAAGAACCAGTATTACAGAATATCAAGTGTTCAATCATGTGAATACTTCATGATTCACTGCAAGGGAATTACCTGCTGTGTTCCCCAGTCGAACTTGAAGAGCAGATAAAGGAATCAGCCAACGAAATTTAAATGGATCCAAGTCACCATAATTATGTGTGGCACGAACATTAGTAGGCTGAAAAAAGAGAAAAAAACCAGGGTATTTCCAAGAAGCAAAAGTAAAAAAAAAAAAAGTGGTGAAGTGTTGGGTTTTTTTTGTGTTACTCTTAAAAGACCTGCTTCTTCTAATACATGCTTGTAAATGTAGTTGAAATGGTGATAGACACAACCTTTGGAGTTTGTTAATTGCTTCAACTTTTAAAAGCACTTGTTTTTAATGGATAAAAATACTTTGCATGCAAGTACTATTAGGGAACAAGTTTCCCATGAAGGAACCTGCAGGCTCTTGATTAGCAGAACACATTAATCATGTAGCTGCTGCTGCTACTTTTAGAGCCCCTCCATCTGTTATGATAAGCATGGTGCAGTCTCTTGCCACTGGTGCTCAGGATAACTTGCTACTTCAGCATTCCAGTTTTGTAAATGGGAACAGAGGAGGTTATGTTCATAATCCCATTTTTCCTTTCCTTACAGGGTGGTCAAGGGTCTATAGACAGAGGTCTTCAACCTATACACTATGTTAAGTGTAGGCCATTGGAAATGCCATCTGGAACAATTAACAGTTTCTACATGGCAATGTTTTGTATTCCACATGATGGAATTAACATGGGGCTCACACAGAGAAGATACTGCTGCTTAGTAAACAACAAAAAATATTTATTGCTACACAAGTGCTGAGCACTTGTTTTAGCTGTGATGGCTAAAATTCCAGACTAGCAAGGGAAGGTGGCGTTTCACCACCGTCACTTCAACACCAGTATAGTCCATCTCACACTTCAGTAGAATCCTGTGCATAAACACCCGCCACCTCCACTGATACCAGACTTACCATTTTCTTTTTCAGCTTGTAGTTCTCCTTATACACCAGTATTACAGCCCTCTTAAAAACTAAAACAGAAAAAAAGCACCAAAGGAAAACTGTTAATTACAGGTGCAATATTCAGTGAAAATATTATCTCAGAGAAGCTGATTGCTGTAGTCATGGGAATGCGAAGGATGAGATAAGCAAACTGAAAAGCACATGCCCTATATTAAGATGCAGTTGTTCATGTAACAGCAATATTTTTTTTCCTCCAATTTTGTTCTGAACATTTAGGATGAAGCCATTCTGCACATTTATTTTGAAACTACCAGCAACCTGTCTCCTTTCTATAAGCCTTCACATAAACAAATACATCAGATGTAAGTTAGATGTAAAGTTTCAGATTCTATTCTTGTAATCAGTGAACATTTTCAAGTGAAGTGAAGGGTCTATAGCAAGAGAGTACTGTGAAAAGACACTGAGTCTGTTGTTGCAGTTCAGCATTTGTTTAGTTGGAAACTCAAACATCTCGATTCCTATTTTTCCACCTGCAGGAATTCTCCATCTTCCACATCATCTGACTGGAATGGCTCACTAACATTTCCTAATCTTTCAGCCTCCAAGAAGGCAGGGACATGTTCTCTAATCTGTAAGGAGGAACAGAAACACAAGGACATGGAAGCTGCAGCTGAACTAAGGGATGGCTCTGCAGAGCAGTCCTAGATCCCAGATCAGACTCTAAGGCAGTACAGCTCTCTCTCTTCTCATGCATCTGTGTTTCCTTCAAGTGGAAGAGGAGAGAGGGGTGATGGTATGCAGCTGAGTCTCATCCCTATGTGAAGCCAGGGTGTGGCCATAGCAAGCACAGCATTAACCCCAGAGTTTAGCATTTTCCTTCAGTTCAGCATATTAGGTGCATTTCTAAGCTGCCTGCACAGGGTTTGAATTGAGAATAAAATTTGATTTCCCAAGTGGCAGATGAGCAGTCTAAGCCAAGCATCAGCCTGGAGCCCTTTCATTCATACATGTCCTGCTGGTGAGTGTCTGGCATATGTAGATCACTGAGAAGCTCATTCAAGGAACTTGTTTGTTCTTCTGTATCCCCTTCCCTAACCTGTCATGCTTCCTAGGGAAGGAGTGCATGACAGCCCTGAGAAAGAGAAACATTTCTCATCAGCATGGAGTTGTTCTGTAGGTATATAGACAATGACAATTTAAAGAAATATTTTTTAGAGAAATGGATGAGTGCCTCTGAGGTTTCAGTGGAAGACTTAATTACTTAGGTAATTAGTAAATGACTAATCACATATATACCATTAAATAAAACTCTTGTTTGTATGTTCTCATTTCCACATCCATTTTTCAGGTTAAATCAGCATGGGGAATTTGATGCAGTAGCTGTAAAGCAGAAGTTAGACTGAATTCACAAGAGTAGAGTTAATCATGATTTTCCTACTAGCCCCCACTGAAAGCTTGATTTAGCAGATTCTTCCAAAGAGAATACTGCCTTTTAAAAATCACTGGTTTCCATAGCTTACATATAGGCAGGAAAGTAGCTGAGGTTGGCTCACAGAGCAAACAGCAACAGCAAACAAACGAAAACTTTTCTCATGTAGGAAATACATCTATGTATTTTTTCAGATCTAAGTCTACCCTAGATATGACATGGCTACAAGGAATGGAGATGGTGGCTTTCACTGAATGTGGTATAATCTTTAGATTTGAAAGAGCAGAGAGTCCTTAAGGATGACACTCACCAAACACTGTAAGTTCAAGGTCTTTTCTTGCTTTGCTCAGTGATGGGAAAGGATTCAGCCAGGAAACTGTAGAGTGCATCAGAAGTTCTCCCATTGAAAGCTCTGTCACCTGTATTAAATTATAACAGTAGATAATATAAATGTATGCTATAAATATATACATCAGTGCTGTGATCCACGTATGCGACTAAAACACTGAGTACATGTCAACAACTTTAAGGATCTATATTTTCTGTATTTATTGTGTTACAGAGAGGCAAAGAGATCTGCATGACAGCAGCAAAAGTGTGAGTAATCCCCTTTTTAAAATAGCCCCTAAGTTATGGAAGCTGGATAGAAGTTTTACAATTAGTAAGTTAGAAGAATTTTAAGTTGATCTGATCATCTGTTACTTACATATAGGCTGTTGTGAACTAGCTGATTTATTAGCTGTTAAGTATCTTCAGTTTCTACAGGGTAATTAGTATTAATAACACTGCCAGTAGCAGAAAAAAATGGAACTCTTGAGGCTGCTTTCTTCTGTGGGACACAAGACTGTGAATCTCCCAGGCTGTCAAGTTCTGTTTCCCCATAAATGATAAGAAATCAGGTAGCCAACAGGGGCAATTGGGCTTTTACTAGGAGGAAATAAAACAACTGAGCTGGCACCTCTCATATCTGATCTCCACCTTTACAGATTCGATCTGCTTACTAATCATTTGATGTAAATGGCTAAATTGAGACCTTGCTGACACAGTTCTGGGAGATGTGTATACACAGTCTGTTTAACTAATGGGTTTTGCTCTAACAAATACCCGTAGATGCCTCAGCACTGGAAGTGTAGAGAATGCGAATAAAAGACTTCAATGTGAAATCCCCTGAATTGCCATTTTCATTTATACGGGTGAAAAAATATCTTAAGAAATTAAGAACTCCATAGCATAAAATCTAAATGCCTTGGGGCATGGATAATCTCTGCAACATTTAAGAAGGGGAGGTTTTTTCCTACTGAGAACTATGTCTACTCCTGCTTGCAATTCTGACAGTCCAGACAGCAGCTCTGGCAGCTGTCTGAAAATTTTACCATAACCTACTCACAAAAAGAATCTTGACAGGCAGATACGAAATGGAAGTCAAAATTAAAGGAGAACAGAGGAAGCCCAGCACAAATAAGTACCTAAAATTACCTCAGGAAGAGATAAAAGACCCAAAGCAGGATAATGCTTCAGGAGTGAATAAAACATGCTGTTTCTTCTCTTACCTCCTTCTCTGTTCCGCTTTGATCTGCAACCAGTTGGTCAAATACAGTGCCATAATCTTCGTAGATCTTCTGCATCTCATTGATGTGACTTGCTACTTTTTCCATTGCCTTAAGTGCTTCTGTAAGGTTTAAAAATTTCATAGACAGGTATGTAATTCAATTGTATTTTCTAAACATTGCTTTTTTTTACTGAATTCCACTTGAGGCAGGCAAAATGATGCAGTGTTTCCAAGGTCTGGTGAACAGAATTCCAGCTTTCTATCAGTGCTTTCTCACAGCAACAGCAGAGGGAAAGCTTCCTGATCAGAGTAAGTGAAAAATGCTTGTCTAGTGTCAAGTGCCTGAAAAGGCTGCAGTAAGCATGCCAGCAATAAGCCCCTAGATGTATGAATATTTATAGCAACATAAGTAACCACAGTTAAGTTCTGCAGCTTGCATATATAAGGCCACTAGAACCTCTAGAGTAATCTACACCCATCCTAGAGCAAGTCATCAAGAACTTTAAGAGAAACAAATTGCATTTGGCTCACCACAGAATGGACAAAAATACAGCGCTAGGTTGCACATGTTCTTCAAAGATTATATCTATGAAATTAAATCATGGTGGACAGGTTTTTGTTTTCCAAGCAAGAATGACACTAGATTTCATTAGACTTTTATGTTAATTCAGAAAGGAGTTGGAGAAGGGTGCCAGTTCTTAAGGGCACAGCCTTTTAGCAATCTGGCATCCATCCTGACCTGCAAGTAAGTCACTCCCAACTCGGTTGCAAGGGCAAGGGAACAGTATCAGAAGCTCCCTTTTAAGTCAGTAACAGCCTCATGACATTTGCTGACAACGTATTTTGCCTGAATCTTATTTTGTTAAAATGACAATCAATCCATAAAATAAATCTCTAGCCTTTCATCCACCAGGTGCCGAGAGACCTGAGCTGGAATTTGCCAGGGTAAAGTCGCAAGCATCTGAGCACAGAAAGCCATCAACTCTAATATATGACAGACAAGTCTTTCTACATGGGAAGACTGTAAAGCTTTAACACACATCTCTTCTACAAAAGCAAGAGACACAGACAAACCTCAAACAATTAAAATTTCCTTCTGCAGTGCTCAGACTTTGACACATTTCAAGAACTGAATAATAACCACAAGATGGAGCTTTGGTCAGTGCTTCCCAAGTGAGAAAAAAAACAAAGCAACACTATAACCTGACATGCTCCTGTGCAAGAATTGAGGAGAAAGACCTCAGTCCTATATGGCACGGCAAATCCTGGGCATATCTACTTCTCAAAGGGACTTGGACATGCCAAATAGGACTTTTTGCTAAAAGCACAAAAAAGCTACTTGTTATTTTTAAGGAGAGGGAGGGATTCTCTCTAGGTTTTGACAAGTTCTGTGCTATCTAGCAGAATGGCTATGTGCATCTTCAGAAAGGGCTGGAAATAAAACTTAACTCATTGATTTCTGTAGAAGAAAAGAAAAAGTTACCTGTCAAATGATAATGCTCCTCACTCTCATTGTCTGTCAGAGACACCAGCTCTTTTAAAAGCAGAGGATATTTCAGCACTCTCTGAACAGGCTTTATGAGATACGACTCCAGTGTAGAAGAGTGTTGCTTTGTGGGATTTCGAGCATCCAAAAAGGCCTTAAAAGCACTATCTGTTTTGGCTAGATGTAAATAAAAGAGTTGGTCTGTTGAACATGGAAGTCATAGAAGTTATAATAATTTAAAAGCACAGAATTGTAACTTGAAACCAGCACCACAATTCTTACTCTTTTCAATAGAAGGTTTACATGCACTATTCATTTTGCAATCATTTCCTTCATTAAATAACATACATATGGCTAAGAGAGCAATTCCATCAAGGTGAGATTATTCCTCAATGCAATTTTTTAAGTGCACTGCAGTGGATGGCAGAAGAAGTAATTCTACCACTTGCTGCTTTCTGGAATTATGAGCTGGATCTGCAGACAGCACCAACTTGTGGCAGATGTTTCTGTAGCTCTTCAGGCTACCGCCTAGATTAGTTACAGAAGGAATCTTATCCTTTCAGTTCTATACCATACTTCATCAGAATAGCAGATTTTAGCTATTCCTTTTGAAAGATATCCTATTACTCCTTGTTTTGTACCAATATTATCTGCAAACTGACAAGATTTGATGCAGTAGTTCACTGCAGTTTAAATTCATGCAAATGGATTACAACATTGAAGAGAATAAATTACCTCTCTCAAGAACCTTCTGAACTTTGATGTGGTTTGCGCAGAAGCCACTGTACAGTTTAAAGTGATCAGCATAATACAGAAAGGAGCCTCCGAGGGAAAACAGCAATTTCTGAAATGAACACAATCAAAATATTAATTAATTACTAGAATCCTAAAGAAATATTCAGGCATATAATACACAGTTTCAACAGTGTGATTACCTATCTTCCTACACATATCCTCTATTTTTTATATATATATGAGAGAGATATATTACTGTTAGTAACTCAAAAATGTGTCTGTATTTCTCTGAGTGTCAAGTTCAGCCTATTTAGGCAAAACCTTCAATTTCCCCTTTCTCTCTCATCAAGTAACACCTCTGGTGATATTCTGTCTTACTGTATCTTGCAGGCACCATAGGAATAAAATAGACATGTAACAGGGTATGTTGTGCTGGGAAAAAAACATAAGCTATAGGAAACAAGGCATAAAAGTGCCAAAGCCAGAAGGGACAGTGTAAAACAAACACAGAGGATTGCTTTCCAACTGTTTTCCTTCTTTCAGGCATGTGGTAATTATATGGCTCCTCTGATGTTCATGGATGAAGGGGAGGTTGGGAAGATGTGGGAGGGACTGAATCATGAGGGAGATGTTTTTAGAATAATGCTTCCCAAAGCAAAGATAAGAAAGAGGAGTAGTGAGGGAGGAGAAGGGGGAGGAGGAGAAGGAGGTGGAAGAGAGCAGCCCTCTCTCCTCTCTTTAATCAATGTTTGCTCCACAAAAGGAAGCCAGCGGCCAGGAGGCCTGCTGGCAGTCTTGCCCACTCCAGAGCCAGAGAGTCCATCACCAGGGAATCTCCACTCTCCAGTTACAGCAGGTACTGAGTGGTGCCACTGTGACACAGTCTACAGCCGTTTACACTTCATAGGCCCTCTTCTTGGACCTCTTGGACCCACACCAACATGAGAAACACATGCAGCATTTAATGGGAAAAGGTCCCAGTCTGTAGTAGGTGAACTGGGCACAACAGGGAGGAGCACTGGGCAGAGCAGAATTCAGCACAGCAACAATAACCTTTCTACAAAGGAGTTCTGCATCCTAAGCATTGCTAGTTTACAGCATACTCAAAAGTCTACTCTGCATTTTCCACATTGCATCTTCTGCCATGGGAAAGAGGAAGTTAAGACCATGAAAAACAGCACTTATCTTTCACTACTGAATAGATGTCTGTAATATAAAGTAAAGATTCAAACTTAAAAGCAACCATATGAAACTTAAAGAGGTCTTAAAGCCAGATTTTCACAAACATTTACAGGGATACTACAAAGTATTAAATGGCAGAATATTTACCCGGAACTGGGATGGTGTTTCCAGTGTGTTAAAATCTGAGGAAGAAGATATTCCATCTTCAAGGGTCTCCAGAAACACCTTCTGGAAATCCAGCATTTCTGGCAGACTGCCAAACAAAGACTCCATCTGTGAAAAACATCAGGCTATGAAGTACAGCACTCCATGCACCTAACAGTGGTCTTGGGAAAACTGTCCACTAAGGAGATGTGACACACAAAGAGGTTGTAAAGGCCAATAACATCGTTGCTAATACTTTTCAAACAGGTTTTATTAAAAAATGCTTACAAAAAAAGAAAAGATTTCTTAGCAGTTAAGTTGGAAGAAAAATTACCCTTTAAATAAAAGAAGTGACGCATACACCAGACAGAAAGGCACTGACTGGTGTAATTTCTATTGTTATCTTTGTTTGCTTTTTCTGTCAAGCTCTCAGCAATGAAAAACCCAAGTGCCAAGGACTTAACCTGTAAAAGAATTAAAAGCACATCTTTCAGTTATTCCCTCACCTCATCCTGCGTAAGGAAGGTTTCATTTTGAAGGGGCTCCAAGTATAGCTCAAAGAGGCAGCTCAAGTCCTGCAAATAAGAAAATTTATTCACTTTTTCTGTAAGTGTTTGAAATTATTCTTTATGTGACAGCTGTGGGATAGGGATAATTCTGGGGAATGAACTAGAGATACAGTTACACAGAATCACAGAATCATTGGAAGGGACCTCTAGAGATCATCTGGTCCAACCCCCCCAGCAATGGAGGATTGCCCAGAGCACATTGCAGAGGATTGCATCGAGGACGGTTTTGAAAGTCTCCAGACAAGAAGACTCCATGACCTCCCTAGGCAGCCTGTTCCAGTGCTCCATCACCCTCACAGTAAAGAAATTCTTCCTCATATTTAGATGGAACCTTCTGTGTTCTAGCTTGTGCCCATTGTCCTGTCACTGGGCACCACTGAAGAGTCCAGCTCCATCCTCCTTGCACCCACACAGTAAAATATTCTGTAACAAAATCACCTGCATGTTCCTAGCAATAAAATAACACTAAATTAGACACAAATTTATTTCAGTGTGATGTTTTTGTTTCATTCTTAAGGCTTTACAGCTTGATTATACAAATGACATTTCAGCATAGCATGAAGATAAAATGTTACAGATGATGTTTTTCTAAAGAGTCCATGAACAATCAAATGTTGAACAGCATCAAATGTTTTAATCACATGTGTTAGGCAAACCATATAAATAGCCAGTCATATAAACATCAATAGTGATATTGAGGACACGCAGCATCTTAAAATCCTATTAGTTATTAAAGCATTCAGTTATGTTGTCAAAGGAGATGTGATCAAGGGGTTTTGCCATCACTTTTTCAAGGAATTGGTGCCACTTTTGAAGACTTACTATCCAGGGCTGAGGCCCACTTCAGGGCTCTCTGACCCTGAAAAGGGAAATGGCAGAAATTCTTATGGAGAAGGATTAATGAACACCTCACTGAGAACACTGGAGTGAGTCTGTGCAACCTGCCAGGATTTTTGCCTGGTGCAAAATTTCACACATCAGTGATCTCCACAGTCATGCTTTTGTTCAAGCAATTCCTCTGTAAAAAACATCAGCTGGGCATACATGGGGGTCTGTGTTCTGTAAAGCTTTTTCAAGCTCTACACCATATGGCTGTATTACTATACTGATGGATGTACTAACAAGAACAGACTGAAAGCCTTTTCTCCTCTTTTTCATATATGTTACTGCAGCAAGTACCACTATTTATAAGTATGTGTTTTGAGATCCAGTAAAGTAGATGATTCCTCCTTGCTGAAGACTGCTGAAATCAATGTTTCATAATTCTTTTGGCATCCATTCATGTGAATTTGGCGTTTATAAAGACATGAGACATACAACTAACAAATTATAGACTTACCAGTTAGAGGAGAAATAATATATGTACAACCAACTGAAGTTGTGTCTTTTAGCTTTGCTGATTCACAAATAATTGTGCACTATTTTCCGCAATTAAACTTTTCTTTTTTAACATTTGTAGGAGACTCTGTTCTGTTCTTCTACCAGATTTATTTTCAACTTGAAAACAAGGGAAACATCCCCTGTAAAACCCCTATGTCAGTATAGTGCAGGTATCTACTCTCCACAAATTACCACTTTCCAATATAAATACCAATTGACTAGAACTAAAGCTGCTAGATTAAATCCTACAGCCTCTATTACAGGAGCAAGTCTGTTGAAAACAACAGGAACAATTTAGGTAAGAGGACTTTGTAGTTTATGGCTCTTGTAGAGGGCTGGTTATCTAAATGTAAGCATGAAATATGTTAAGACCATCACAAATCATGGTCAGCCTCAAAAACAAGGCTGTAGCTAGCAAGATATGGAGTTGTTTACCTTGACATAAGATTTCTCAGTGTCCATAAGTTCCTGGATGACTTTCCTCAATCTATCTGCATCAGAAAGGTGGCGAGCCAGTGGCCGTGGAGGTGGATCCTGGCTGTCCTTCTGTCCTTCCATAGTACTTACTTGGACTTCTTGGAAGTTTCGGCACAAGGCACTGATCTGTTCTGCACTCTGTTAAATGAGGGAAAAAAGAGACAAGTGCAGATGTTTTAGAATACAAGTTGTTATACATTTATTTTTAAATTCTTCAAATTTTGCTCCTGTTTCAAATTTGGTGGACAGAGCACACCACTGAATGACCTGTGTCAAATACGTATTCTGATAGTGCTGACCAGCTTGAATTTATAGCAGAACCAGATCTCAGCAGTAAAAGGAAATAAAAAATTTCTAGTGATTTTCGGGTGCAAATTACTTTCAGTCTTCAGACACAAAGTCGTGGGATACAAAGGTGAGAGAGCACTCAGATATATCATATACTTTGATTCTTATGACACTAGCATCACACTGTTTTCTATCTCTTATTTTGCAGCACTCACTGCATCAAAATAGAATTACTAAAAATCATTTA
Organism: Megaceryle torquata; assembly: GCA_024611175.1. NCBI lineage: Eukaryota > Metazoa > Chordata > Aves > Coraciiformes > Cerylidae > Megaceryle > Megaceryle torquata. Next base: position 35,411 of record JANIJG010014000.1, on the reverse strand, counting down.
AGCATCAAGAATAACTGTCTTATTTGTCATCTGCTACCTAGACTGTGTTGTGTGGGGTTTTGTTGTTTTTTTTGAGACAATGAGACATGGAGCTGAGGGTTCAGATTCCAATGTCCCGGGTTGTCAAATGATGGTTAGAGGTTTTCTCGCCATGGAGACAACTACGTGTCGAGATTTTTTGCTTCCAAAAACAGCAAATGGAAACTTACATATTTGAGATTCTTCAGAAGAATGATAACAATGAAACAGGAAAAAAAAACAAAAACAAACCAAAAAAACCCACCACCACAAAAGAAAACAAAAAACACCAGAAAACTTTCAAGCAAGACAGGAATTGGAGATGGAACAACAACAGCTAAACTTATCAGGCATAGAAGGAAAAGAAAGATTTTTCTGAACACTAAGAATTGGTTGTGGTGTTTGCTTTTGCATCATCACCACTACTAGCCAAGACCAATTTTTGCAGGTCATAATGCTTAATTTGAAAATTATTCCATTGTTGTTTTCCTGAAAGCTAGAGTATTGCTACCATTACCCAATGCTACCTTAACAGCTGTCAGTATCCACCTTTTTATACTGCATGCAACAATTCTTTTGCAGTGCTTCAGTCTTTCAGACACTAAGATACTGGACAGTTGCATATGTGGTGCCATATATTATCTTCCATCTTGCAAATGCATTCAAATGAGGACATGAATGCCATCTTATTTCAAGTGGAAGTCTGCTTTCAGTGGTTTTTCAGTGAAGAAATCAGGACATGAGTGCATTCCAGAACTGTCTTAATCTGTACTAATTTATTCCACATGCTGCTTCAGGTGGTCCTTTTTGGATCTGATTTGCCACTGATTATCTATGTAGCTAGGTTCACCAACATGCTAGTTCATCAAATAAGCAGATGCTAAGGTTACTCTGAAACTGAACTGTGCTATACAAACCTTCTGTAAGGTGGAGGCTAAATGAACTAGCAATATTAAATCTCAACCATTTATGTGACAAAATATAGGTACATCACTCACACCTGTAAGTTGGAAATAAATGTTAAAATGTCAAATATTTGCCACATAGTCCATATTACTCTGTAGCTTCCCCGTCGCCAGTTTTGAACAATGCCACCAATTCTAAAATAAATTAAGTTTACTCAGCAATACGTGCAACCATCTTTACAATCCTGTACAATGACAGCTTACAAGACTATCAAATTTAGATATATTTTGTATTAATAACATAAATTGAATGGTGTCTGTTGGAATTACAGCTGCACACTGTTGGAACACATTTAAAAATCACAGTCACTCTGTGACACTAAGATTATTTAGTGTTTTGGAAATAAATCACAACTTACTTTAGGAAATGGGAAGGGGGGGGGGGGAGTGCATTTCAAATAACTGAATAGCTGAATGCAAAGTACTTGAGTTTTGTTTTCTTTGTTTCTGATGTCAGAAAGTTTTGTATTTTTGTATCAGAATGACTCAGATTTTACGGTCTCTACAGGCCAAGGTGTACATGGGCAGCTTGAATTGCATCAGCCTGATGCCTGATCATGTACACTAGATCAAGGATATGAGACAGTCTATTGAAATTGAGTCATAAATATGATCATCAAGCACAGTTTCACAGGGAGGAAGTCTTCTACTCCTCCTCAACTACTTTTGCAGGCAGGCAGACCATGGAGAACATGCTATGTTCTCTGTCCCCTTCAGTTTTGGGGCCAGAGATGCATCTGCCACCAAGAAACACTGGATAAGAAATCATATGGAAATAGATGATACTCCTCAACATAAATACTATTTGAGAACCTAAGCAACGCAGTTTTGGTGTCAGAAATTGTTCCACATAACTGGCCTAAACCTAAGGCACGGGATTACCCTAAGGTACCTCTCAGTCATATAGATGGTAAGTGGTGATTTTTATAAACTTTAGTATGTTACTGAAGACGTAAGTAATTTGTGTTTGCAAGTCTGGAATTAAAAATATTGCCCTTGTCCTGCTGTGCTGCTTGTAAGCTCTGGTCCTTTCCCACAGCTTTGCTTTTCTCTGGCCTTCCCTTCACGGGAGACTTTCAGACTGTGCAATATCTAGACTTGATTCTCAGTCTTTGTGTGGTATTTACATCTGGGTCAAAACAAGCTTCAAATGCTACTTGATCACAGGACAGAAGTATTTCATGTTGACTCCTACACATCACAAAGACCACAAAAGATGTAGGAACACATTTTGTCAGTGAAACCACAAAATGTACATTAGGTTCTGGACCAAGAGCTCAGTATTCATGAGAAACTTCATAATGAATAGAGAGGAATAAAAGCTATTCTTGCTTCACATTTCTTTCCAAAACTCCCTTACCACCCAGGTTGGGATCTCTATCTTTTTCCCACAGTGCTCTGGATGCTACTTTCTGCCTCCCACACTAAACAATGTCCTGCTCTTTATTATATTTGCTGTTTAAAATCTTTCCTAGAAAAGCTCTAGCGATAACCACAAAGAACATCTCTTAACTGTCTTTTAGGTGTGGGCAGGATAGGCCCAGCCTCTGCCCTTCAACTGACTGCAGCTAGGATTTCAAAGCCACCTGAGCACTCTGGATGAAATAGCAGAGTTTGGCAGTCCAGTGCACTTAAGCTAAGAAGCCTCGAGGGGAGCCCAAAGCTGACACTACATACACCCACTATAACCTTGAGTTAAGGTGGGAATTAACACTGAATATGGACTGACAATGGCGTTGCAATGGCTAACACAGGCAGGTTTGACACTCAAGATACATCTGGTAAACTCATTAAGCACACAGCTGCTTCTATTTGCACAAGGCCAAGACTGTACTGAGCAAATGATAAAAAGAATTATTTATAATGTGCAGCTCATCAGAATAAAAATATTTCCATTCAGCGAGATCTGGACAGACTGGAGAGCTGAGCAAAGGTGAACCTAATGAAATTCAACAAGGATAAGTCTTACAGCTGGAAGAGTCTTGCCCCTGGGGAGGAATAACCCTATGCACCAGTACAGGTTAAGGGTTGACCTGCTGGAAAGCAGCATGGAGAAGGACCTTGGAGTCCTGGTGGACAGTAAGTTCTCCATGGAACAGCAATGTGCCCTTGTGGCCAGGAAGGCTAATGGTATCCTGGGGTGCATAAAGAAAAGTGTGTCCAGCAGGTACAGGAAGGTTCTCCTCCCCCTCTTCATGCACTAGTGAGACCACATTTGGACTATTGTGTCCAGTTCTGGGCTCCCCAGTTCAAGAAAGACAAGGAAATACTAGAGGGAGTCCAACTGAGAGCTACGAGAATGACTAAGGGACTAGAACATCTCTCCTGTGAGGAAAGGCTGAGAGCCCTGGGGCTGTTTAGCCTGGAGAAGACTGAGAGGGGATCTTACTAATGTTTACAAATACCTGAAGGGTGGATGTCAAGTGGAAGGGGCCAGTCTCATTTCAGTGGTACCCTGCGATAGGATGAGGGGAAATGGTCACAAAATGGAACACAGGAAGTTCTACCTCGACATGAGGAAAAACTTCTTCACTGTGAGAGTGACAGATCCTGGAACAGGCTGCCCAGAGAGGTGGTGGAGTCTCCTTCTCTAGCAACCTTCAAGACCCACCTGGATGCAATCCTGTGTGGCCAGCCCTGGGTGATCCTGCTTTAGCAGGGGGGTTGATGCTCAGCTTGTCAGATGGGGATGAAGCACATCCTGGTTTTGATAATACTCCCGATAAGGAATATCTGAATTACAAGGAATGTCTTACAGATTTTCTTTTCTGCTTGCAGACAAGCATACCATCATTTGAGGCTGTTCTATCCCCAACAAAATTAAAAATCTCCATGAAATTAATTGGTAAGAGAGCAGAAGACATTAATCAGCAGTAGTTAAGCATTAGCACAACAATTTCATGGCTACCCTGTGACTTTCTACTGGATGATACTGATAGAGCATAAATGCTGCACAAGGTCAATTAATGTTATGGTGTCACTGCTCATTGTGGTTATTTTACCCTTGTTTATACACCATGACTGACTGACTCCCTCAGTCAGTCAGGGTTTGTTTGAAAAAGTAATGGAGAGGACTATTTTGAGTATGCTTAACTCTACAGCTGAAGAAAGACACTGTGGAGGGGTTAAAATCATGCATGTTTTTTGATAAGTTTTCAGATTTCTGTACACTTGTGTGGGACACTGACCACATCTACAAGGTGATCACAGATCTTTTGGATTCCTTATCCAAAGGGAAAGCATGTTCAGAAAATATCCAGCGGCAACAGATAGTCTTCAGCTCTGCCTGATGTATGTATTTCCAGGAAGAGTGATTGCACTGGCCAGCAGAAGAGATACAATTACATAGGATTTTGAGAAATAAACAACTGGCCAGAGACCTCTCTTACATCTCTCATTTTCTGAAAAAATAAAGCTTTTGGAGATCACTTTTCCTTTTTGTTAGAGGATGCTTCCCTACAGAACAAAGCCCTAAGAGCCCTCCTGATTTTTTGTGGGGGTCCATTACTCTCCAGACTTCTCTGTCATCCTCAGACTGGGAAGTACTTTGAAAACAAGCCACGTAAAAGGCTAGATATTTAGCTTTCTTAAAGACCACTGAAAAAAATTACCTTATGTTTCACACCAGTACAGCATGTGCACTCCTCTACATTGTATTTTATGACCGAAGACTTAAGTTTTAGTGAAAGACTTAGGTTTCACTGAAAAATGCCTTGTGGGATTGTCACTGTAAGTGGCTAGGCAAGACTGCTGCTCAGCTTCAGGCAACAGAAGCTAAAACAAAGTAGTAGCCTCTGTCATCACCTATCTCCTCATCCTTCTCCTTTTTTTTCCTCCCAACTTCAAGGCCACTCAGAACATGAAACTATACCTGACTGACACTGCTGAAATTCTAGGGGTCTGTTTAGTTTCTCTGTCTGTCTTGTATGTTGTTTTAATTACAATGTTTAAATTATTGCTAAAGGAAAAGTATTTTAAGAAGTGTCCACTTGGATCCTTCATAGCAATAAGCCAAGCATAGAGTTATGCTTAAAGGAGTGAGAAGCAACCCCTCTATGCTGCATTATGAAAATCTGCCCTACCAGACACTACCAGACCAGACAACAGGTGAGGAATTAACAATGAACTTTTGTCTTTGAGTCAAAATTTCCCAATTTCAGGGACATTGACATTAGCAAAGTCAGGTTGTTCCAGTAACGCAAGTAGGCGTCACCAAGCTCATTTGGCAATCACTAGTACAGTAAGAATAGAGATTGATGACATGTCAACTCTTCCCTGGCAGCACAGGTCATGGACTGAAAGAAGGCTCAACATACAGCTGTGTAAAACAGATAAGATGCAACGTGCCTGATGTGGCACCTGAGCTGTTAATAAAAATTGCACGGTGGCAAATCTTTCCTCTCACTTGCCACACAGAGAGGAATGCCCATCGTTCTCCTTGGGTATAGAGGAAGAACCGCTGATGGCTTAGGTACTTGACTGAAACACTAGTTATAAACAAAGTCATGCAGCAGGGGTCTAGGCCCAAGGGCCTACGCTGACCAGGTCCCAAGGACCAGTAGCTCCCACTGAGTTCATAGATACTGTGCTCAGCTTCTCTAAAGTCAGTCTCTGGAGTCATCTGACCCAAAGCATACCAAAGTCAAAGGAAAAAGGGAAGTTCATTTCCATCGCAGAATGTTAAAACCTAACCATACACAATGTAAAGATGAAAAGCATCAGGAAAACAAAGAGAGAGGAACCCTGACAGCCCAGGTCATAAAAAGGAGACTCTTGTCAGGTGATATTAAAGCACACAATGTAAATTTTCCCAAACCCTGATCTTGTGAAAATACTGACATTCATTCCTTCCACATGTCCTTCTATTTTATGTCAGCTTTTAATGCAGAAGGCTCATGTATTATTCTACCACCTGTGTAATATAGTCTTCATATATGCCCCCAGCAGTACAGCATTACCTTTACTGTAGTTCTTTTTTTCTTTCCTGTCTCCACAATCCTAAACTATTTGTGAAAAAAACAGATAAATATTTAAAACATTCATGCTGCAGTTATTTCCAAATTTCCCTGAAGAATCTTGTTAAAACCATCCTACTTCTTGTCAAAATTTGGATCATGGCATAGTCCTTTCTCTGACACACAAGAAATAACTATTTGCTTGAGCCCGGCAGCACAGGGTGCAGGCAACCAACCGCCCTTCCCTCCCCCAAACTTCAAAAGCCCAAACCTTTTCCCGTGAAGCTTACTGGTATAAACTAATGTACCAGAAGCCATTATTTGGTTAATAATGCAGGGACAGTTGCTATTTATCAAGCACAGACAGCCTGGCATGCTCCTGCAGCTCCATCACCTCCCTTAGCCTAATTAAGCAGCACTCCCCCCAGCTTAATCCACACCGCTGCAAAACTCACCACAGAAAACATCCTGTGCAGGGAGCCGTAAGCTGCTGCTGCCTGCTGCTGGGTTTTGCGAGCCAATGCTAAACTCTTAGCTCTGGTTTTACTCCTCCTGAAGGCGGGCATTGTGGCTTGCGAACACCAACTCTGCCAAAAGACAGGCCCCTCGGAAGGAAGCCACGGACGTTGCGATCTCCCACGAACACACCTTCTCTCTGAGCTCAGCTACACAAGTTTCTCTTTTGTGCTGCTTAATGAAAATCAGAGATGCTGTCAATGTCCCAGCGTAATAGGGCTAAGCAGCGTATGAGTGCACAAACAGACCTGCCATGCCTCCTTTTATTACTACAAATGCAGGGAAAACGTGCCAGATGGGAAGGTTTTTTTATAAATAGCTTCATGTGGTGAATGCAGGACAAAGTGCAGTTACGGCAAGGGAAGGTGGGTTTTATGTCCCCAGAAATGTACCTGCCTCTGTGCCTGTGAAATTTACTGCATAAACAAAACATCAGGTGCTTTGAGAAAATTAGCCAAATACCTAAATATATCTAGAGGGTGTTGACTGCCCTGAAGGTCAGCATGAATTTTCAATGGTACTGATGCTCTGTCAAGGGTATAAGCCACTAAATGGTGTGGCATACGAATGCTCTTACAATGATAAAATGAAAAACAAATAGGCAACTCTCTGGATGATTTCCTAACATAATTGTCTTGTCCTTTGTTTGAACTTTTTAGTTGTAATTACATCAATAAAAAGAAATTTAAACTGTACTCAGTAATAAATTCAGACTTGAAAGTAAAAGTCCCCACGTTGATATATTTACATAAAACCAATCTGGTCTACAGACTGATTATTCTAAAAACAATGTAACTTTAAATAAAACATTATTGGACATAACAGCACTGAGCTTAAGAGTTATAAGACTGACAAGCAATTCATTAATAAAAGGAGAACTACACCAGTGGCATAAAACAACACAGTAACTCCCACATTCCCCCTATCACAGCCCTGTTTTAGAGTGCAATAAAGCTGAGCTATACGGCTTCGTTCAACACTGCCCTTGCCATCACCTATTGCTCTCTAGCAAATCCTTTTCTTGAACCCAAATGATACTCCAAGCCTGGTATCTATATCCTTGGTCGTGAGTGTGCTGCTTCAGAGGTTTCAAGGATATTCACCTTCATATAAGCAAGGCAATAATGCAGCCTTCTCCTTTAATTACTGCAATCAAACTTATATCCATCTCTTTCTAGATCATTAGCACAACCTGACAGCTCAGCATTAGCCAAATCTTACAGCTCAGTTGCTGAGAGGCTGCCTATCAGAGAAACAACTATGCCAGAGCCTTGAAACAACACACTGCTGATAAGGCTCACAGAACGTATCACATTAGCAGGAACCTCTTGTTTAGCTGACAGACTGAGCCCTTTCTTTTGGAGACATCAGATTCACTGGGTGAGAAGACTATATAACAGGAAACTGAGGAACTGGTCTCAAAGGCACAAGAGACCTTTTGCCTACTCCCTAATGTTTCATTTTTCAATGGATTCAGAGGCTGGTTTAAAAATCCAATTATATGGACTACTGTCTGTGTAGCATGTACAAGGCTACTTTTCTTATCCACTGTTAAGTGGTTGCCTCTGCAATAGTCCACAGACCCTATGAAACCACAGAGCAAGTCTGAAAAGAAGAAAAAAAGTGAAATAAAAATCACTAGTCTGTGGAAATTAAAGTTTTACAGTACTGCATATGGCATTTTAAAAGTAACATGTCAGGTCACCAGACCCACATTTATTAAAAGGAGAACTGTACTTTCTGGAAAGGTACTGTTTCTTCATTGTCTATCAGCACAAGTTGTGGCAATTTCAAACTCTGTTTTTTTAATAGATATGTGTTAAAATATAACTTATCTGCTGGGACTAGAAAAAAAAAAAAAGGCTGCTATATTTCAGGTCCAAGCAATATCATCAATCTTGATGAAAAACCATGATAAACCTTTTTAATTCCATATTAGGAAGTTATTCTTCCCCAGATTTGCTAATTAAGCCTGAGTTATTAGCTAGCCATATGCCAGCTAAAAGATATTACCAATTAGCAGCTTTTTAACAAATGTGTATTCATTAAAAAAACAAAACAACACAACAACTATGTTTTAGCAATCCTTCCAACTCCTATTGAGGGACTTGGATAAATCAAAAAAGTGAAAAACACAAACTAAAATAAACCAAATGAATGAAGGCATTTTCTTTAGCCTTTCTTCTTCTCTAGAGGCACACAACAAACACTCAGGTCCTTTTCAAAAACATGTCTCTTATGTAAAATTTACATGTAAAATAAGTCAATCACCTTGAAATATTTTTAAGATGACTGGGAAAATGACACAGCCTTGTGGTTTGTTCCTGTGTGATTTGAGTAACACACTCTTTAGAGACATCTGGTTTTTGTCTTTCCATTTTAGTGGCACCAGACTCGATAGTTAACATAACAGTAACATCCTTCGTAACACAGGCTTCCCTCTATTGTCCTGATATGTCTAGGTGCACTTATCTGCCTCGAGTTCGTTTCCCATTCTGCTTTTGCCCTTAAGGCATGATGGTAAAAGGCTAATTTTGCTGCATCTGTATATACTCTGAATGAAAGGAAACAGCGGCTTGCATCCGGGACAATTCTGAGCGCTTGTGGGCCACTTTGTCACAACAGTCTGGACCACTAGTGAACCAGCAACATAATTTGTATACACAACATGTATTTTTTAGGTATAAGTGTGTGTATCTGTATGTATAAACATATATATATATATATATAAAAAACCATGCATACCCTGGACTAACAGAAGCCCTGCAGTATTAGTGGTTTCTAAGCATTATAAGCTCAGGCTTAATTCATCTGCTCTCCAGATCTCTACAGTGATCTACAAGGACTTATTTTTTTACTGCTTTTCACTGTGGGTGGATGATTTTCTAAATAGTTTTCTATTGTGCTTATTATACTAATAACATGTTTTTAAAAGGCTTTTACAATGTTTTTTTCAAAGCATAATTGACCACAATGAACACGTGCTTAAATTCCAGTGTTATAAAAAATTAGCCAACATTCCAAATGTTTAAAATGAAATCTTGTTTAATTTTTAATTTCAAGCATGTTAAATACTTTTTGAAACATTCTCACCCAAAAGTGTTTTATGCTGAACATAAAAACTTTTCTCAAGTGCTGAACTAGAAACTATGACAACCAGCGAGACATTATCTTTGCACTCGTGTTCATCTTTCACAATATATTTTTGCACTGAGCCTTCTTTGGAGGCAGAGAGGGTAACCTCTTTCTCTTCTTGTTAGTAGCAGGCATACTGCATTTCAGATGGGAAAAGATGCATTAAGCCCCTATAAAGACAAATATCGAGCCTCTGAACTCCACAACAACCTTTCCACTGATTTTGGTGGAGTTTTTCTTAGGCACTACAGAAGGATTATGCTGTCTCAGAAGGGAATAATCATGATGCCAGTGAAGGTCTGTGTCTGCCCACAGTATGTTAACATGTAGAGACATGGGCACACGGTGCTATCGACAAGTAACAAAATATGAAAACCTGTTGGAACTTCCCATGCATCTGACTCAACTGACATCTTACTTTCTTAAATTGTACTTCCTCTTAGGTATCTTTTTGTAATCTTTGATTTTGCAGCATATGCTGCAGGTAGCAGATTTTTTCAGTTTTGGCATTTCAGGTCTACCTTTGGCCTTACGCGTGGCTGACAGCATAAAATAGGAAGCAAAGCCTCCTTGTAGTGTATCACTGTACCCAGAATGCAGTATTTTGTCTGGAATCCTGTATTGCAGCTTTGTGTGACTTCAAAATGACTATGTCCTATGGTAACTGCTGAGCACATCACAAACCTCAGCATGCAGCAAATTTGTGCTTAAGTGCTTCTGCATCGCAAGATAAAAACATGTATGTTATTGTCAGCACTGTAACAGAACAGTATCTTGGTCTTAAAAAAAAACCCCACAAAATAATCTACAGCTGGCAGAGATGTAACCCAGTTCCCTATGACTGTCAGAAGTGTGATTAGATATCTCTGCCTTTCATTGCAGTGTGAAATGCTGCCGTCATATCCTGCCCTGCAGGTGACTAGGGTTGCCTTTGGAGGCCCTGGGTGGTGGACTCCCAGGCAGCTTCCTGCCCTTCATCAGTGAAGTCACAAGTATCTGTCCAGAGACACTGCTAACTGTATCCTGTTGCAATGAACCAGGACTGCTATCAGATGCTTCTCTTTTCACCTGCAGGTAAGCCTCATGGATTTTTCCACAGAAGGATACAAAGAAAGACTACGTTGTAAGTTGTCCCCACTGGCTTCTTTCATTTCCAAACATCAACCCAACACAATTTCTTATTCTAATCAAAACCATCTGCACATTTTACAGACAACTGTCAGAGTACTTTGAAAGGACGTTTGCTTCAGTCAGAAGAAAAGCAAAAAATAGCACCTTCCCGCCAAAACCCAGCAGCTCACTGTAGTAACACAAAACAGAATAATACAGGTTCACACCTCTGCATGCAAGAATGTCTGGTTACAGGTTCACTCCAGTTATATAATCTTTCACCCTTTAAGCTTTATGGCTTCAAGGCTCCTTGCTATGTTAGCCAAAACAGGCAACAGTTGTATCTGATTTTTAGGCCAGCCAGTGGATGGCTCTGCAGCATTTAAAAAACTGGAACATCAATGCAACAAAATGAAATGTGGGACGGGGGTCAGTAGCAAGTGTTCACTGGTAGCTTTACAGCAAGCCTTCTGTAACCTACAGTCCATTAGTTTTGGTGCCTTCTCTTAGGGATGGAATAAAATACTGAAACTTAAATTAATTAGCAAAACTCTTACAGACTTCTAACAGGCCATGATTGCACTCATATCACTGATACTCTTCTCAAAAGGCACATGATGACAGCAGGGGTCTGGCCACGGCTCCACCTGCTGGAGCCAGCAACTCTGGTTGGGCTCACCACAGGCTGGCCTGTCTGCAAGGGAAGTACAATAATTACCAGAGCTCCCCACAGGCTTCTGCCACGCTTTTGATGGAGAACTGTCCCCTCCAGGCACAACTGAATTGAAGAAAACCACTGCTGAGGAACGTACTATTTTCCCATGTTAGCTCTTAGACTCCCTCAATGCATCTCACATCTGGAAGGAAATGACACTTGGATTGCAGAGCAGTATACATGATTTTGAGAGAACTACATTGTTAATCCCCTTCCAACAAAGAACAGAAAAAAAAAAAGGATCTTAATTGCAGACTACTCCCCAAGCTTTTGGGTCTCATCAATATCTAAAGAGAAGTTCTCATGATTAAAATAAAGGAAAGATTTTTAATGTCCTATGGACTCTAGGTAAACCTTCAGGAAAGCAGCTCTCCTGCAATTAATGACATGCTGTGCAAATGGGAACTGTCTGAGCAATACAAAATTGAGCTAATGAGAAGCTATCACCATAAACATCATTTAAGGGGAATTGCCTCCCTGCAAGAAATAGGTTTGGGGCCACATGGGCATACCAATAGTTTTTTGTTCCTCTTTTACTTTTCCCAGAGGGACCTCTATTGATCTTCTAATCATTTCAGCTTGTCTTGCTTTCACTGTAGCTCAGCAATTAGTGTTTAGTAATAACATTCAGCTTTGAAGAATTCTGATTTTGCATAACAAAATTATTCCATGCACTTTTTTTTTTTTTTAATTTCCCACAGTTTTATATCAATGTTACTATTTCTTTGGGGATGTTTGGGAGTAAGGGTCACTAACTGGCTATCAAGAAACACCACCACTTACACCAAATGGAAAGAAATGTAGTCTGAAATCTACCATACACATGTTAATATACATACATATACTGCCACACCATCCTAAATGTAATCAAAACAGGACTTGTATTTGTCAGTTTTTATGTGTTATGCACCATATCATTGCAAATCTTCCTTTTAATTCATTATATTTTGGTAATTTTTAACTTTCTCACTGAAAAGTCATACTGGGAAACTGTTTAACTTTGGTGGGGAAGAATAAACATTTCTTGACATTTACCCTCTAAAAGACAACCATCCACTGACTATATACACACATTCAGACTGATGATCCCCATCTCATCTCCGAGAGTCAATGAGTGTCATCACCAGATCAAAATAAACAAATGAACCATACCTGAATACACAGTATTACATTTACTGACAGCACCAATAGAAGGCTGTTGGGTGCGTTTTGATTGAACAATGGTGCCCTGAACTACTCCACAGAACATGTGCTACAGATCACATTCTTGTACAGTGTTTTCTAGGTGACAAATCAGAGACACACATTATTCCTAGCATCCACTTTCTTTCTTCTGGAAGATAAAATACCACTTAGATAATCAAAAAACATTGAATAATTGCATTATTTTTCTGCTGGGATTGGACTATAAGAAGAATTATTACTGCTTTCATCTCTACTATTCCATGGCAATTCTCATAGTTGCCCCCTTCCTCTCCCCAAAATCAAACCATACTTTTTTTCTTTAACAACTGAGCATTCAGACAGGCTAGCAATGGGATACACATTCTTTCATTCAGGTTTGAACCTAGACATGAATGTGTATTGTACCTCGGGATTTTTACCCTTAAATTACTCTAGCTGCATGATGGTTGTAGTGCTACTTCTAATGAAGACATTTCAAGATCAGTTCTAGATCGTTTGAAGACAAATTATTAATTTCAATTTATGAAAACCATCCCTCCAGTACATGGCTATGCTATATATACAAAGGCCAAAACCACAAATGCAGCAAACTCTTAACAATAATCACTCATTTTCAGTATAGAAATAGCTATGTGAAATCAGCTAATAGATAACACAAGGATTTCCTTTTTGAAATCACAACACGAGCATTTTGCATCTGTTGAAATTCCTGATTTGGAAAGCTTGTTGTTGTAATTGGATGATGCAGAAAGGGGAAGATGGGTTTGTTTTCTGTCCCTGTCTCAGCCTCTGCACTCACACCACTCGGGCACCATTTGATATGCAAACCAGCTGCTCCATTGCACGTAGTCTTTAGATGGATTGGAAGAAAATTCTAAACAGTTATCCAAGTTTGGCACATTTCCACATTGGCTTCCCACCCCCCTACTTTCTTTTTTCCCCTATATGCATAAATATGGACCTTTCAAGTAGGGACATTATACTGACCTGCACCTCATCCCTATAAAAAGCTGAAAGCATTTGATGAAAATGCTTCCTCTTGCAGAAGATGCAGATCTGTGTTTGTCAAAGGTGCCATGCGCTCTGCTGACCAGACTTGCTGTGAGTTCTTCATTTCCTCTCCCAATGGAGGGAAAGCAAACATGGTTGTGAAACAGGAGTGGAGTAGGAATGAATTGAGCTAATGTAAAGCAGTCCATGCTCAGGAAAGGTGTTCTGGGATTTTTAACCATAATTTCTGTTCATTGCATTAAGAAGGGTATTCCTTCCTCCAAAACAAAAAGGATTGTTTTCGATCTCTGCAGTGTGTAGCTTTTTTTTTTTTTAAATTTTTTTATTAAGAGGTGACAAAGATAGACATGTCCTCATATACACATGCTGATGTATGATCAAAAACCTGTTCAGAGAGTAGATTGACTATTTTAAGAGTTAACAGCAAAGCAAAGGCAATTTCTCTAAGTCTCTATACCCAGCTTATTCCTAGAATCAATTTTACTCCATTGTTTGAAAGAAATACAGCACCACTTCAAAAGCATTACAAAATCAAACAGTGGGCCATTCTTTAGAAAGCAAATTCTTGTTAACATTCAAAGTTTTTCATCACAGTAGCCTCCATTTCTGCATCTGCAATGTTAATTTTTGAAGATGTCGGCATAAAATCATTCTGCATTGACTATTTTTACCATGATTACAAAGCATCAATCTAGCTATTTTTATTTAGTTCTTTAAAGAGATCCAAGACACAGTTGAGAATATAAAAATATTTGAAACATTTGCACAGAGTTTACTCTAAGGTTTTTTCTTATGACCTCTAAAATATTTAAAGTGAAAATAGATCTTTCCCCTTTCACACATGCATTTATATGATGTTCCTCCTTTCAGTCTGTTAAATTCAATGTTATTTTGGAAATACTTATCTCTGAGGATACTCAAAAAACAATTCAGAGCAACTGAAAGTCATATCATAGCAGTCTTACAAGAGACCTTAGAATAGTAGCTACTTATAAGTTAAAATTTCATCTTATAGCTACATTCACCTTTCTTAAAAGGGTATTTTTAATATATTGAAAATACAAAGTAAAGATAAGCAAATTAGTAACAGACTACACTAAACTTCATCTTAAAAGAAACCATGGGCTAAAGAAAACATTTCTAACCAATACAGTTTGCAATTAGAAATCAGAAGCTGCTAAAGGAAAAGTTGCAATTTTTACTTATTTAACTTTGATGTGTGGAGAGCTTGATTCTGGGCAACTGTCACCATAGCAGGATTTAACTGAGCACCAGGAGCATGGACAATTAGTTCTCAAAATGATTAAACAAAACTAAACCTAATTGCACTGACAGGTATATTAAATCCCCAGATTTTCTGAGGTCCTCTATTCTTCTGTCAAGAATATACCTACATACTCCAGAACCAACTACTGCAAGGACGACACCCCACTGTCAGATAAACAACATTTTAACACAGTTTGAAAATGTACTGCAGCAGAATGTGTTATAACAATAACAACTACCCTTGTCAAATAAAACAGAAAAAAGTTAAAAGTATTAAAGTATAAATGGGGCATCCCATTGAATACAGAGCTGACAAAACTAATGAGCATCTGGAATGGATGGTTCTTGATGTCCATGTGTTTTTAATAACATTTTATAACTTAAGGAGCAAGCTTCCATTTCTGGAATGAAACAATCCTCTACTGGTCTTCTAATTTATTAGCTCTCAGATGAAAGACAAACATACAACTACTCTAAATTTCTTCATTTCTCAGGCTACAAAAGAAAAGGAATGAATGAACAAATGCTTGAATATAGTACACATGCAACAAAAAGGCTTATTCCTTTGAGATTACAAGGCACTTCTGAAATGCCTCACTGTACTTTCAGTTCAGATGATGCTTAAACTTAGCTTGGTATGAGATGAAGAAAATAATAGTGAAAAACAAACGTTTTAAATGAGAAACAACAAAAAAATCTAGAAATCAGATAAGCAACCATTAAATCTAAAGCTTTAAGACTTTTTTATTTACTTACACGTTACAGGACAAAAATCAACCAAAGGAGTCTGCTCCCTCAGAGCCAAGTAATTACATCTACAGTTGCTGTCAACTGGGAAGTGAACATCTCTAGCTGTCTCTCCCCTGATATAATCCCAAACTGCCTGTTCTTCCAGGCTGTGCTCAGAACCTCTTAGCGCCACCAACGTCTTCTCCACAGAGCTGTGCTTACAGATCTCCTCTCCCCCATACTTCTGTGACATCGCCCAATGCTGAGGTGTCTGTGCTATTGCTCTCCCACAGGCATGGGTCAAGTTAGTACATGCAGGAAACAGAAGGCAAAGGGAAAAAAATACCAAACTCAAATCCAGATGCTATGCTTTTTGAGGATGCACAATTTCCTCAAACTAGCTTTTGTTAGAAATAGCTGTTGTGCATCTGGTGAGCAGTCCCAAATCACAGCTATAAAAACTGAAATCATTTAAATACCTTTATACCCAATCACAACAGCACATACAATATATACTACCTAAATTTACTGTGAGGTTTGGGTTTTTTTAAGTCTACATCTATTGGAGAAATCAAAAGGGTCAGGCACAAAGCTCTGGCAGTAATAGGCACCCTCCAACAGAAAGACAGCAATCAATTACGAACCATTTGTAGAAATTGTAGAGCTGTCACAGACGCGTTTACAGCTGCAGATCGAGTCAAACTACCTCTGATTGCCAAGCCATTTTCCTCTCTTATACCTAAAAAACTAGGACAGCTTCAGAAAACTTTTCACACTAGCAGACCTGCACGCCAACCCAAGAAACAAACTACCATATGGTATGGATGGTTACTGCAGTAAATTGTGCACAAGCCATTAATACTGCTAGACGCGACTGATTTGAGGCTGAAGAGAGGGCAGGGAACAGACCTTTCTGTTTTCTCCTCTTTTTTGAGCTGTAATTGCAGTACGTAATTTAGAGAACTGGAGCCAAATGAGTGTGTTCAGACCAACAACTAGCAAATGAATAGTTCTCTGTGGTTTTAAATCCTTCTGAACTCTCCCTTATTTTCTGTCATCTGCTGCACTTGATATAGGCAATCAAGATTAGTTTTGTTTTTCAGCTAAAGCAAAGCTGATACCTCATCCCCTCCCAGCAGGACAAGAGCTCAGTCACGTTTATCTGCTCACCGTGTCAGTGGCAATGTGTATCCTGAGCAAGCAGGGTTCCCTGAGGCACCCAGGGGAACCTGGCCAAGAACCAGCCTGCTGGTGCAGCCAGCCACCAAGGCATCCTAAACTTTGGGGTCACCTCTGCTGTGCTCCCACACAGATCCCTGACCCTAAAACACTACAGAATCCCTAAAACAGGATAGTAGAGAAATCCACATTACCCCTTCCAAAGGAACAATGTGTCGTAGGGGGAGAAAAATCCAGTTTATTCTTGCCTGGTTGCAGAGTTTTTGGGAGCATAAGCAATGTGTTACACAGCATATAGATTATCTCTGTGGGAATCTCCTGTGCAGCAGGAGATAGGCTGAAGAACCACGATCACCAGGCTTCTCTTTACTCTTTAGGGAAACAGCCTAAAGGCACCTTTATTAGACTGAAGCAGATTACAAAGTAGTTCAGTAATTCCAAGAGTAAGAGAGGATCAGCTCCTCTCGGTAAGTACAGCTAGAGGCTCAATATATCTTCCCTGTTCTGGTCTTCTGAGTTTTTACATTCTGCATTCTCTACCAATTTTTCATACAACCTAATATAAGACAGTAACATATTCCAGATCCACAAAAACTCTAACTTCATCTCTGTTATGCAAGAGTGTAACCCGTTTATCACAAATTTGCTTGGAGATACAACTAAACAACAAAGAAAAGCATTTCTGTGGTTAGAATGGCCTAGTAAAATCATGGTCACCAACATGAAAACACTACCCCTGCTAGCAGTTGGAGGGTTCAAAACAATATCCACTTGAGATGGACACAGGTTGCAATTTGACTAACTCAGGGCAAAATGGATGAAAAATTGCTCTTTGAAGACCAACGGATTTGAAGGTGGACTCTAATTCTGGGGATTTCCGCCTCAGCCTACAAAGTCCTGACAGAGAGAAGGTCTGAACATTCATTACTCCTGCTGAAGTCAAACAGTAACTGCAGATACATACAGGCTTTCCAAATCAGAGAGTGGGAATTACTGGCTCTCAAACACTGCACCTCTCCAAGTGCACAGTCCAGTCTAAAACTATTGACATTGAACAAGTGTTACTATGGTCACTGCCATCTTAACAATAAGCCCTGGAATTATTAATAAAAACGTAAATGAAGTTGAATCACTTAGAATGCTGTAGCACCATTAGTGTTCTCTGCAGAACTGTGCTCAAGCAATACAGAAAGATGAATTTCAGAGTCTTCACCTGTTTACCATTTCCCCCCACCACAGTGCTTTTGGAGATGAAGCAGCTGTGCTGCAGATGCTGACTTCTCAGGGTGGCCTCCAGATAACAGAATGCTAAGTACAGCTAATATGCATAATTTTTTTCCCAAATTAGTTCCATACTTTTTTTTTTTTTTTTTTTTTTTTTTTTGCCACAGAATGCAGAGTATTAACATTACAACACTGTCTTTTTGTTCACAAGGATTGTTATGTCAAGAATGTTCTTACCCTGAAAGGTGGATCAGTCTTCTCCCCTTGTGGCACTTGGTCCAGAGTTCCATCAGTACTGCTCCTTTTCAAACTGGATGTGACATCAGGCACATTACTAAAATCTGCATTCAGAAGAAAACAAATAAATAAACTAGAGGGTTACAGAACAGGATAAGTATTTGCTTTTATCTGCAAATATTTTCAGTGTCTAGTAGAATTACTATAGGGGGAGAGAAGGAATACAAAATCTGCAATTCTCACCACCACCAGAAAATCACACAAGAGGTCAAAGCAAGGAGCACCTATGCCTGAAAACTCTGCTTTCCAGACAGCAGCTGGACATTTAAGACCATTTGAAGCAACACACATATTTGATCTACCAAAATAAACCTAACATTCTTGCTAACAGTGTGCTTTTGAAGATAGCATTGTCTATCATCAACACACTCTGTCGTAAGACAACCAGTGAGGATAATTAAATGCACTCAGTAGTTCTCCCTGGATGAGCGTGCTATTGTTCAACACGACTTAATCCCGAATCCCTTAAAGACTTAAGAAGAAAAGAGAATTTTGCCAAATACCACAGTTCATAATACGGACAAAATCCCTTCTTGTTACTAATAGTTTACCAATTTTATTAAGTTTGGAGTCCATGTACTTGTGTCACAACACAAAAGCCAGAGGTGGCCCTGTCCTGCTTTAGTTATTGACAGACTGTAGCTTTCAGTAACATTTATGTGTAAACTCAAGATCTATCCAACAATGATGAACATTCATGTAAAGAGAAGAAATATCATTTTTATATTTCCTCAGTTAGCTGCTTAAAACCTGCAAAGATGTTTACATGGAAATTCTAATTAAAACTCTTAGAAGTGAAGAAGTGATTTTTCATCTGCACTATTATCAATATGCATAGCTGAAAAATTATACAGCAGCCACTGAAAAAATAAGAATTTTTAGCAATCTCAGATGATAAAACAGTAATAAAATGGTGGCACT
Source organism: Megaceryle torquata (assembly GCA_024611175.1). Taxonomy (NCBI): domain Eukaryota; kingdom Metazoa; phylum Chordata; class Aves; order Coraciiformes; family Cerylidae; genus Megaceryle; species Megaceryle torquata. Next base: position 16,185 of record JANIJG010014000.1, on the reverse strand, counting down.
TTTTTTTTTCCCCTAGCCTTTAAGCCTCTGGGGAATAATTCACACCGCATTACCACATTTTCAAACTCTTTCTCAACACCTACAAATGCTGAAGATTTAGTTTTAAATGAAAGCTGAAATTCTCATTTAATTACCAACTCCAACAAACCGAGGGTGGTAATTAAAACAAATCCCATTCATCTTGCAGTAAAATAATGAGAAAAAATCCTATGTCCTTACCCTGATTTTATGAAGTGACCATTAAACATATTTGTGCCTTACAAAACAGGAAGCAAGACTAAACCATGCAAGAAATGAGGAGGAAAACATAAACATAGAGGAAAATAAGGTAAAACAATCAGTAGACAACAGGAACAGAAGACATAGGTTAACAAAACCCAAAGTACTCAGAGAATATTATATCACTTTGTCCAGATGATTTCTGTTTTTCCCTTCACCCTCATACTTGTTTTTCCTTTGTAGTCTGTAGTCATAAGTAGGTGTATATAGTCTTGCCCATTTTTATAGTGTTTGCTATTGGCAGAATGCATTGCTGATGGTAGTGTCTACAACATTAAATGTTATTTTAAATAGTAAAAACTAAAAAAAGTTACACAGAAAGGATCCAAAGTGAAAAAGGACATCCTACCGCAGGCTGTATGCCAAACTAACACAGCAAGGGAAGGAAGGAAGGACGTATGGCTTGTTGATCAGTTTAGCATCTACATCCTGTCTCCCTTTCCTTCTTTTACTGTGGAAGCAGACTTCCTTTGGATCTGCTCCTGCAAGCCATCATAGTATTCCCAAAGAGCACAGAAACATCAACATCAGCTGCATAGTTAAAAAAACCAAACCAAAACAAAAACCAAAACAAAAATAAAAATCAAAGGACAAAGAAAATTAATATCACCTTAGAGAATAGCTAATTTCAAATGCAAAGCCTAAGGACATAAACACAGCACCAAAGCTTAATACTGAAATTTTCTTCTAGTACTAAATGGAAGGGGAGTAACAAGCCAAACAATGAAAAATATAATTTCTTTGACCATTGAAATTTGTATTTAATGCTACAATGGGATTAATTTTAAATGAATGTTTAAAAGTAGTAATGTAAAACTGTTACCTTACAGGCTGGGTAACCACTATCCATTCAGGCAAAACTAGCAATAAAACTCTATGTAGAGAGTATGCACAGAATTAAGAGAAGTGTTACAGCTGTGGAAGTATAAAATCGTTCCAATATATAAGATTCAGGATCTTTGATGGGAATGACCACAGAAAAGCATGCAAGGAGATACACATTCCTAAAAATCACCCAAACGTGAGGTCAAATCAACACTTCCTGACAACCTGCCTCACCATGGTCTTCACCACAGACTGCAGGGGAATCTCTGCTCCATTGCCTGGACCACCTTCTCCCCCTCATTCTTCACTGACCTTGGTGTCTGCAGAGTTCTTTCTCTCACATATTCTCACTCCTCCGTCTGCAATTGCACAGTCAGGATTTATTCCCCCTTTCTTAAATATGGCATCACAGGGGTGCTGCTGCCATTGCCGATAGGCTTGGCCTTGTTCTGTGGCAAGTCTATCTTGGACTTGGCTGGCATTGACTCTATTGGACCTAGCAGAAGCTTTTAGCAGCTTCTCACAGAAGTCATCCCTGTAGTCCTCCTGCTACCAATACCTTGCCACACAAACCCAATACAGTCATCTTGTTGCAAACCAAGAAGAGCAACCATCTCAGATAAATACTAAAATTCTCAGAAAGCACAGGGGAAAAATTACATTATGTGAAAAGCTTAATCACATCCTATGAAATGCATACCAAACTTCTGCCTTGGTTTCCAGCAATGAATGACCACGTACTAAGAACCTGCTCAGCACCTTCAGCTACTGACAGCATGATCAAAGAAGAATGCCATTACTCCTTCAATGTTGTCTCTTGCTGGCAGGCAGATACTTGACTCACAATCATTCAAGAGAAATAATACTGTAACTGCTAAAATTGAAGGAAATCATATTTCCTAAGTCATGCTCCTCACTACTCATCTTCAACTAAAAGTAAGCACAGAGCACACAGATGGGACAGTTGGTGAGAAAAAAAACAGATACAGCATATCCAATAGCTCTGTACGCCTACAGGAATGTCTCTTGCCATGTCCCTGTGGTGATACACGTAGAAGTGATCAATATGCAAGTTATTCACATGTTTGTGAGTGGTGAGGTACAATGGGAACACATCCTCTAGCAGATGTGTGAGACAATAATAATCTGTGCTACAGTCCCAGCCAAGAAACCAAAGGAAATCAACTAGAAAACATCAACCATCCGGCAATTCATTTACCATAAAGAAGCCAACAACAAATGTAAATGTCACTTATGTCTTTTTTTCTGTTTAATTAATGAAGAAGCATTAATTACTTTCTAGTCAGCAGTACTCTTACCACTTCAGTTGCTCACTGCAAAGGCAAAATTACCATGAAGAGAAACCTGGAAGTGAGGATCCTGTTTCCTTCATAATTCTTTTTTTCATAATACTTCAAAACTTGCTCTGTTTTAGAATTTTTTTCACCGATTTAAAAAAATGCCACATAATCATCACAAGCATCTCAAGTGTTATCAAATGTCACGCACTACGTAGGTGGTGTAACCACCCCCTCTTTCAAACTACAGCAAGAGGGGGTGTTTCTACCTGCCACTCTACTGACAATGATAAATTGAACAAAAATTCCTTCTAGCTCTACACAAGACGACAACACAGCAAAACTAAATACAGTGTCTCACTCCTACGACAGACTAAGACCACTGCAGGACATGATTTTCAGAGCTAGCAGGAGCAGCAGTTCTGTGCATCACTTGATTCTATTATCAAATAGAAAGCACTCTGACAGGCACAGGCAGTCCTGACCTCAATTTAAAATATAGTGACTACAACAATATGGCCAATCAGGTTTCCATTCTGCAACATTTCCGAGACTGCAAAAGCAGTTTACTTTGTATCAGAATTAAACCATGTCCTTTTACATTATGCTATTATTTTTGCCAAAACACTGAGAAAGAGATATCACAGAGCAAAAATAAGTAGCTTGACCCCAGGATATTCATCCATGATGCAGGAGAAATTAAGTCTCCTGCTCTATCAGATTCAGGTGAGGAAACTGAACTTGGGTCTGTCTCAACTCATTACAACAACATTGGTTCATTAACAACTAGTAGCAGTGATCCCCAGCGGCTGCTATCCCCAGCTTCACCTGATCCACTTATCATACCACCACCAATTCATCCCATCAAATGGAGACAGACTGCAAAGCTCATGGTAAAGCTAGTCCCACAGGATGCGACCAACCCATGCTGCTATCTCTGTCCTCAACAGGAAATCTGAGGCAGCATAAAAATTAATGACTGTAACTATGTCTGAGTTGGGTTCAAACTGAGTTGCATTCATGCAGTTCAGCAGAGGATTAAACTTTCTTTAGCTCTCAACATTTAAAACATGGAATATGAAATTGAAACTCAAGATTTCAATTTATGTTTCAACTGATGATAGGGAAAAGAGAACGATGCTACACAGCTGGTGAGTAACAAGCAATAGCTGTGTTTAAGGAAGGAATGAGAATGTTGGGGAAATCTAATGTAAGAAACTACATAGTAACCTAAGGCTTTCACAGTCAGTTCAAAGAAAGAAAAATTTTAAATGTGGACATATATGCATACAGTATGAGTAAACAGACTGTGTCAAATTAACGTGACATCTGCCTTTGAGAAAAGATGTTTATAAAGACAAAGAACATAGGATATATCCAACTTTCTGGAAACTTAGTTAAAAACAAACAAACAAACAAACCACAAACAAAAAACCCCACACCAAATCAAACCAAAAAAACCCAGAAAATACCCCAGAAAAAAAGAATTGCCCAAGGGCAATTATTAGCTAAAATGGAAAGGATAGGAATTAAAACAAGGCAGAACTGGCCAACAGGTAAGATAACAATAGATTAATCTGAATAAACTTCTAGGCCTGGAAGAGGGTAATGGTAAATTTTGTCCAAGGTGGGCTTGGAGGCCAATCTTACTTGATATTTGCATTATTTGTGTAAGCAAAGGAAGTACGATAAGAAGTACTCTGATTAAATGCTCTAATCATTCAAAGTTGGTACAGAGCATTAATTAAGAGAATAACTGGAGATGCATAAAGGAGATGCAGGATGACTTTGAAGATGGAGGCACAATTTCAGAATGAAATTTCATAGAACAAAGCTTCAGGGACCAGTAAGAACAATTCCCTTTATAAGGTTGTGGCTCATAAATTGGAAACACAAAAGGAAGAAAAGCATGGAAGTGTGGAGAAGGGGTTAACAACATGTAGTTGTGAGCTACAGCTACTTAAGCAATGATCAAGGCCAGCAGATACTGATAAGTTATAGAATCATAGAATTGTCAGGGTTGGAAGGGACCTTAAAGATCATCTAGTTCCAACCCCCCTGCCAATGGCAGGG
>JANIJG010014000.1:0-11610 GCA_024611175.1 Megaceryle torquata | reverse complement strand
CTCTCCAGCCTGTCAAGGTCCCTCTGGATGGCATCCCTTCCCTCCAGCATCAGCTACCCCACACAGCTTGGTGTCATTGGCAAACTTGCTGAGGGTGCACCCAATGCCACTGTCATTATAACACTGGCCAGGAATATATCTATGCTGTCAAGCAGAAGACTGGCTTTCAACTATCACATAAACAAACTTCTGGAACAGGCTTACCTGGGAGCAAAGAATGCAAACATTCTATCCTATTTTAAAATAGTATATGATAGCTATATCAAGAGAATTGTTGAAAGCCTCAAGTAGCAGAGGACTGGACTCATTGAGTCTGGGCATTCCTTCCCATCCTAGGTTCCTTTGTCACCAGCATAGTGTAGCACAAATATCACACAGATGCCTACAGCTGTACAGGCAAAGAGATGGCCAGAAGCCTCTATCAGTAAAGCAAAAGAACTACTTCAAGTTTCATTAGTGCTGGTGTGTAAAGATCCTGTCAGAAAGTATTTATGACTAAAAGAATGCTTATATCACAAATGCACATTGGTGAAGAAGCCTTGACAGTTGTCCTATACCCCAGTTGTTTGCCACTTCCAGTTCAGATGTTTGTTCTTAACTCCAGTGGTTACTCTGTTACAAAATGATCTCTCGGTTGTAGTGCTCTGCTCCTGAGAGGGAAATATGGCTCTCATTTCCCATCCACTCTGCTGCAGTTTTAATCTGCAGTAGTGTGGTGCTCCAGATACGGCAACACACACATACAGAGCTTCAGGCAACTATGATAAGCTTGGTCTAGTCTGTAAAAGACAGGCTACCCAGATCAGACGAATTGACAACATTTTTAAGCACCAATTTCGGATACAGGTTGCAAAACAGCAATAAAGTGGGCATCAACTTATTTCTTAGAATACTAATAGGAATTTCAGTTTGAAAAAAAATATAATCTGTAATTACAAGAAATTATAGAAGGTCCAGGATATCCACTAGGAAAGAATGTATTCAATATTTTCAGTAATTCCCAAGTGCTCTAGAAACTGCCAATAAAACATAACATGGCCAATCTTCAGCATGTAAGGCATTCTTCCTCTCCCTATTACAGAGAGTTTCCATAACATGGCTGCATGGTTTAGATGGAAATGAGATATTACATTTGGGTAATAAAGTTAAGCTAGGTGTATGAAAAGCTGCATTTTTCACTGTTGTGTGAATTCTCCAGACTGATCAGTTAATTATGATAAGCCTGCAGTTCCCATATTCTTCTAGTCAATGTTACTATCAAGAGAAAAGTAAGCTCCCAAGGGAAGATAACAAACATTTCCAAAGTCCCTGGTGCAAATAATACTAAAGTCTGAGCCAACTCTCAGAACGGTACAAAGCCTTGGTGGTCTTAATGCTTTTCCTGAAAAACTGGGAGTGGTAGGTGAAATATTCCAGCATTGCTTAGAGAAAAGAAATATCAGTATGGTGAACTCTAAAAATGCTCCCTTGGAGACCAGTACTCATAACTTCAGTTAAACAGTTCAGCCTGGCAGGTAGCACGCAAATGATTATTTCTTTTGGTTCAATACAACTAAATATATTTCAGGTTTTCAACAGTATATTTACTCTTTTGTAATGAAGTTAAAAAATAGGTATGTAAGCATTTCCTTCTGTATTCTTTTCCTTTCTGAAAGACCTCAAGAAATATCTTTCAAAAACTAACAGTTGATCCAAAGGAATTTACTGAATGGCTTTCAAGAGACAGTCTCACAATCCCTGTTAAAGAAGGCATCCAAGTTTCTCTTCATACCAGAGAGATATGAAGGGTTCTGAGTTCATGAGTTTAGTTATGAATAACTCTTACATCTTGCTTATGTGATGATCAGATCTTTCAGTTCTTTGGCTCACGTTATCCCCTGGGATCAGCATGAAAGGGGCACCCAGCAGATGTTATCCAGGATAAAGCCCATGCAATCTTTGCAGCCCTTTAAATTTCTATGTAAATTGGAAAGTGCAGATTAACTGTGGTCGGGAAGGAGAAAAGCAACAGAGTCCTGGGAGGAAAAGAGAAACTCCCATGGAAGATTCATTAACTATCCCACAATGGCCATTTGCCCTGGAGAAATTGCTAGCAAAAGTGAGAATCTAGAAGATGAGGTGTGGGGACAGAGGTAGGTAGGTTTAGTAAAGTTGTGATACAAGAGGATACCGCAGTTGATCCAGAGGTTCCGTCACAAAGTCCCAGGCCTGGAAACATCAGGGTGTGTTTGGAGACATACAGTTTTTTAAGGCCTTCTTACAAAAGTGGGTTTTTTCTTCTAAAGCCTCTTTGTTCAGAGAAGGATGTTTATAAATTTGGCAGTGAGTCAGCTGAAAAAAATTCAGAGCCCCAACACAAGAATGGTACAGCTCAAGTGACATGTGCAGAGCTAATTTCCACCTAAGAACAGTGCACTGAAAGGTCCTATTTTACTTCAAGTTGTTGATCTATTTCCTCGGCATGTGACAGCAGCAAATAAGTAATTTATTTGCACTCACGTCTTACCATTACAAGCTTCTACAATATGAAAAGTGCTTGCTAAACACTGATCTTATTCATAAGGAGTTTTCACAGCCACATTTCTAGACCAAAATCTGTCTCCAGATAGCCTCCCCACTAAGGGAACAGATCTGAAAGAAGGCAGGCAGGCTGCAGCCACAGATGAAAAGTATCCATTGAAATACATCATATCCTCCACCACTTTAAGCTGAAAGTCATAACAATTTGATTCACCTCTCATTTTGATTGGGGTTATCTATGAATCTGGGCAAACAGCTGAGGTACCACAGACACTAAGCACATATTCTTATTAATCTCCAATTAAAAGTTTTTCAGAACTGTGAAAGTATTCATGTTAGCTCAATTCAGTTATTTTCACTGGAATTTATGTAAGTTTTTAACTATTGCACAGTGCCAGTTCAGTTGCTTCCCCACAACTGGTACTCCCAGCATTTACACTCCAATGCTGGATGAGTACATTCAAAGCTGTTTGCAGGCAGTAACTGGTTATTAACTGTACAGTAGTTTACAGTCTTCATACTGCTTTAACCAACAGTTTAAAAGATAGTGAAATGCTAACTTTATTACCAATTCAAAAACCCCTTCTTTTTGCCTGGGAAATTTTCTAGTTCTTTTGAAAGTCTGACTGAATTTCAGATAAGAACTAGTTCAAATTCTCATTGCTAAATTAACATGACTTGAGTCTACTAATATAAATAACTTTTGTTTCTAGAAAACATGTTAGAGAAACACAAATAAAATGTCTCGCACTTTAATAATTCAGAAATTTTTAAATCTCTGCCAGATATTTTGGCTTTTATCACTTATTTGTTGCCCTAGGCATTTTGTAACCTATATTGGGCCTGGCTGGAAGGTACACTTAGCTTAGTTTCAAGGCTGTAACAACTGACTCTTTGGCATAGTAAGAAACCTCATTCACCAAATTTATTCAAGATGTTAGATCTACAAAGAAAATTAGCACGCAGCTGTCGTGTTAGTTTTCCTCAGTAGGGGTCTTTTCCTTGGTAGGGGTCTTTTCAGCCTGCAGAAGACTCGAGGGGGACCTCATCACTCTCTACAACTCCCTGAAGGGAAGGTGGGGGCCAGGCTCTTCTCCCAGGCAACTAGTGACAGGACGAGAGGCCATGGGCTGAAGCTGCGCCAGGGGAAGTTTAGGTTGGATATTAGGAAGCACTTCCTCACAGAAAGGGCGATAGAACACTGGAATGGACTGCCCAGGGAGGTGGTGGAGTCGCCATACCTGGAGGTGTTTAAGAAAAGATTGGATGCTGCACTTAGTAGCATGATTTAGGTGATGTCGTGGTGTTAGGTCATAGGATGGACTCAATGATCTCAGAGGTCTTTTCCAGCCTCAATAATTCTGTGATTCCGTGATTAATCAGAGAATTATTAGATGCCTAGCACTGACAGGACTAATTGTTACCAAACAAGACATGCAGTTACAGGCCAGACAAGAAGGTGACCTCCATGGCCCTTCTCATATCAATAAATTGTGGCTTCAAGGAACAAACTATGAAACATCAGAAGGTGTTTTACATGCTTCATGAAGGACAATGCAACCAAGCTGCTGCTTTTTTCAGAACTGATACTGCCTAGACAATGAGAAACTCATACTTCTGGCCAGGGTCTGAAATGCTCAAGCAGTACAAGTCTCTCTCCTTTGTTCTCATACTTCAATGAGGCAAGTAATGTTTCTTCTTTAAACACTCCATATTTTCATGTTTAGAAAAAGCCAGTATGTTCATGCAAATATTCTTGTATCGTACAGCTTGCTTAACACACGTTGGCCACATGCTGAACAGTGGCTTAGCTCCAGTCAGCCACCTACTTCTGCAAGTGTGACTTTCTGTAGGCTGCTTTAAGCTCTCTTTTCTTATTTTTTCCTAAATATCTGCAGAAACATCCATTTTGAAGCTGGAGCAGAGTCCTTTAGATTCCTCAGGAGTTCCTTTGTCAGTTAACTGTTCATCATGAGGCAAAGTAATTAGACTCATTCGCTAATTCAGTAATCAACAGGAGATACAAATTAACAACATAATAGTAAATAGTTGCCTGCACTTCTGCACCAATGCCTGATTAGCCCCTGCACATCAGTGGTATGTTTCTATAAGTTTATTTAACTTTCTATACGTTTTCTGTCCAAGTATCTACCAGTCGGACAACTGTTCAGGCTTTTCAATTTTAAGCCTAACAGTTCACACTGGCTTCCTAAATTGTTACTTAAATGCATTCAATTCCCAAGTGCATAACAAGCACTTGCTTAGATATAGTCTCACTGGAGGTCAATGTTTAACCATAGCTAGTGCATATCCTTCTATCCCAGTTCATCAACTGGAGATGTGTGGTTGCGGTACAGAGGATGAAGGCACAGCAGAGACTGTGTTGGGTGGTCACCATCCTCTACAAGCGTCAGTAAAGGCTGCAGCCCACTGCTGCCATTAGGTCTCCCAGGCTGGGGCTGCTGGACATGAATGTCGGTGGCTCCTTTCCTGGTTTCTGCTGCTACTGTGGGATTGCTCACATGGGATGCCTTTGACCATTCTCAGAGGTCATTTACGTCAAGGACAGATGGAAAGCCAATAGAGCTGGCTCTGCCCAGGTACCAAGTCTACCTCAGTGTAACTTAGTGGTACATTTTCTTGTCCATTTCAGATTTATAAGCACAAAAGTAATGAGAACAAAAAGAAAAAAGGGGGAAAAGAGAAGTTACTTAAGAGTTTAGCAAGAATTTGTGGCTAGCCTAGAAAAGTTTTTAGAATTGCTCAACCTACCTTATTACTGTGAAACACAGAATATCTGTTCTTTGATGTGTTTTAAATTATGCCTAAAGCACTGGTCTATATGTGGATGTCTCTAACTTTGTCATTATTAATAAATTTCCTTGCTGTCCATATCGTCACTCTACATAATTCAGTAGCATGAGCAATGTCATGGTTTATGCCTACATATTGTCACTAAGCCAGAGGTGCAGCTCCACAGGGTTTAATAGAGTTTACACCAGGAAAAAAACAATTTGGCTCACTGACTTCACAGGGATTAAATCATAGCAGCATTTAGCAAAGCAGGAACAGAACACTCTTTTACTAGAAAAGCACAATGAACATTTAAGGCTGTCTCATAACATAAGACTCAGCATAAACAATCTTCTAATTCGCAGCATACACATCTAGCAGGATGCCAACAGGACAGTTTGTCAAGTGCCAGCAAGTGCTCATTAAACCACCACTCTTGGGAAACATTCTGTATTACAAAACATGCAGTAGGCAACGAGTGCTCCTATGAATCCAGCTTCTGAAGAGGCAGACACTTTCTCTGAATTCACCTCTACACTGGTGCAGTCCCAGGTATTGTCACAGGCCAGACCTAGTATTTTTGCAGCAAATCACAAGAGCACAGGACAGACACTTGCACACAAATGGCTGGAGCAGGAGCCAACCTACCACTGTTTGTCCAAGACTACTGCAGACATACACCTCAGCCCTGAGCTTATTTTGATAAACAGCCACTGCATGTCTTGTCACATCTATGTGGTTTCCTGCTAAAGTAAATTTGGTTAAATGAATAACAAAAAAGAAAACCCAGTAGAGTCTTCGACCTTTAGGCAGCTAAGCAGTCATGATGCATAGACAACTGCATGTGTGTTGCCTTGCACCATGTAAAACCACTGGATAGCTGGTAATAGATTCACCATGCAAGAGGGGTTGATGTGTGCAGTCCTGCACAATTAACACAGATCAGGGCCCACATCTAGCAGAACTGTGAGTACCCTTGGGACTCAGGAAGCTAAGAAGCAATATTCACCTCTTCCGAGTTCAAAAGAGTTTCCCGTTAAAGAATAAATTTCTGATTGCACACACACAGAGTGCAATGAAGGCCATGCCCTACAGCACTTTGAAAAGAATTTAAATGTCAAAACAGCAGCTAGGCAAACAGGACCTGATTTGGGAAGAGCTAAAAGTAGAAGTTATTCTAAAAACTTTTTTCAGTTAAGTTTCAGTTTTACTTTGCTTACGAAATGCTTTGCATGTTACATTAAAGGATGCTTACGAAATGCTTAGAAACTGCTGGTGAACAGCAACAAGCAGAGTGCCCCAAGCCAGTACACTCCAGGCACAGCTGTTGGAAGCTACAGACCACCTTAATTTCACATCCTCCTGAATTCATCTCTTCCTAAGAGGGACACACAAGTCTGATATTCAGGCTGGGTTAGGGGTGGAAGAGGGTGCAGGGCGTGCTGCTTTGGAGAGGTGTGTACAGCGACGTGCATACAGCCAGCTGGCTGCAGAGCCATCTTCTGTCTCTCTCTTCCTCCCTCAACTCGCTGGTATCTGACAAAAACGAATGGAGCATAGTTTTCTGGAGAAGTTGTGAGTTGGGATTTCACTTACAAAGGCATCTAAGCTATCTAGCAAATCATATTTGAAACAGAAAGTACCTTGGAATTGAATCAAAACCAAGTATTATTGCAATCACATTTTAAAAAATAAGTTGCATGAAAATTAAACTTGTGGCTGACTGATGTGCTTTGCTTCTGTATGTGCTAACTAAGATTAAAGTCAGAAGTGGCTCATGTCTTAGGAAACAGAAGAGCCACTTCCCATGTGAGGATTCAAACCACTGATCCTCCTCCTGAAGCAGTTACATTTTGCAAAAATATCTCAATGTTTAGCAAATCAGGAGCTAAAACATCATTGCTCCTCTCCAGCACACATCCCAGCTATTTGTCATACAGCACAAAGCCTGACTCATCTCTGACTCCAGCCATGCTTTAGACAATGTGGAGTAGCTTCATCAGGAGATGAATGGCTAGAGAGGTGCTCTGCGGAAAGGTCAGCTGAAAAAGAGCTTGCCAGCTCTGACAGTTAACTCTCCTTGCAAACAATTCTCCCCCAGCACCTTGCAGCTTCTCACTCTTCCTCCTCCTGCTTACCTGGCTCTGGCCCTTGTCAGACCTCTGCACCTGCTGGTTCAACTCACAGAGTTTGCAGGGGGCAGGAGAAAGAAAGTTTTCTCTTCAATTAGCTTCGTCAAGGGCTCCAGCGAGTGCTGCTGCCAGCACAGGGGACAGATGAGTGCTATGGGGCTGGAAAGGAGGGCTAAGGCAGCGCAGGGGAGGAGGAGGAGGAGGAGGAGGAGGAGGAGCAAGCCTCCCCCTTGTCAGTAGCACTCGAGCCTTCTTCACAACTCCTGGGTCCACACCTCTATAAAGACGGGTCAGACAGGACCCCAGACCCCACCCAGAAGGTAAGTGTCCTACTCCAAATATAAGGAGTACAACAGTGAGTGAAGGACCAGTATGCCCATGTGGGGTTTTTTGGCTTTTTTTTTTTTTTCTTTTTCTTTTCTCTCTCTCTTTTTTTTTTTTTATTCCCATTTAGCTCTCTTACCCTCCTAGAAGAAAGTGTTTCTTCATGGAACTTACTAAGGCATATCCAAACTGCCATACTCCACCTTTCTCTCTCTTTTTTTTTTTTTTTCTTTTAATCATAGAGATCTATTTACAAATTAGGGTTGATTTCAACAGTGTCAGCTAACCAGAAATGACAGCTTTTATGGCAAAAACCCACTTGCAGGGGAAAAAAAAATAAAAATTGCCCAACTCTGACAACAACTCGCGTACTGCAATAGGTTTTCACACCTACTAATACTTCTCCCTCCTGCCTCAGCACTCTATAAATATACCATTAACCCACACAGCATTGCCCTAAATATATAGTTATCAATTCTCATGCCTCCTCTGTTGTTTATTCTTCAAATAACCATGCCATCTTAAAATGAGGCATTTATTTCCTCCACAGTTGTAAGAATTCCAATCCAATTCCCTCATTTTTTTAATTCTACACAAATATTTGTTTAATTTCCTTAGCACTGGAGCCTGGAATAAATTTAGTTGCTCTGTTATTTGGTTTTCCACATTCATGAGTGCATTTTTTAAAAGTATTTCATCTAATTCCTATTCCAGGATAAGCTTATTACTAGTCAAGCAGCTAAGCAGCAAGCACTCAGTGTTGCCATGTGGGATATCAAATATGACCACAGCAGAACCAAAATACAGCTACAAGAGTATAGCAACCTCTTGGAGAAAATTAATCACTCTCACAGAAAATTCCCTGGGAATGATTTTTAGGAGTGGCAGAGTTAGTGGCTTTGGAGAAAGTCAATCACTTCCCTTCTGTGCAATAAAGGCTGCCATGAGGTATAATTGGCTATACTCGACATAGCAGAATATGTAGGAAAAGGTGTTCATCAGAACTATGCTAAGCAGTTACAAAACTGGAAAGAAATGTGGGCAAACTATTTCCACCTAACTTATATGAAGCCAGTGATTTAAAGTAAATGCTGTTTTGCTTTCACTTGATGGTTAATACCCTGCCTGGTGCTTGGTGAAATAGCATGACTCAGTGCTGAAAATTTCCCTTTTCCAAACACTTTGCTAATTTTTGTTCATTAATCCTCATAGTACTCTAGAAAGATAAACAGAGTTAATTAATTTTTTAAAACAGGGAGGCGACAGCAGAAACATCAAGTTTTTTAGATCCAGGTATTGGATCTAAAATATTTGATATTGAGCCAAACTATGCTTGATTTTTGAAAGAGGTCCCCCTCTGCTGGCACTAAATGACTTTCAAAGGTGCTGCTTTGGAAGAACAGACTCAACCCAGACAAGCAAATGTCAGAAAGTATTTTTGAAAACTGTGGTCTTAATAGTAGCTCATTCAGTTCTACCAAAGGAGACAGAACAGTATTAAACACTGGATGTGAATTTAAGAGTCACTGGCTTCCAAATCCTGGTTTGGATTATTAAATACCCCCTCTAAAGATCCATAATCTTATTCAATATCTGAGTAACAGGACATAGAACAGTTAAACCTTTTATGATTATCTATTAATTCAAAGTAGTACCATTTTTTTCTATTTCCATTTGAACTAGATCAGGTGATCAGACACTAAGCACTGAATTCAATAAATATGAAAGTCCTCACAAAGCTTAATTTAGAACTATTTGTTCCCTTTCAGAATAAAATAAATCTTCTTCAGCTGCTTTTAAGCAGAAAAGAAAATATACTATGTCATTTTATCCACTAGTGTTATAGGACATACTCCAGTAATTTCCTATTGTAATGGAAAATTTGCACAGGTTGCAAATTTATCCCGGAGGAATGAGGTATCTAGTGAATGGACACATACATTTATTTTACTGAATACTCCAGGTAATGCTGGCCTATGATACTGAGCAAATAAGCTATATGATAGCCCTGGTATAATTATGTAATTAATTAGCTCTATCATAATTTTTGTTTTATGATACTAACTTTTATGTGCCACTAGCCAATTTAATGGCATTTTAAATTGAATTAAGGCCCCTGAGAGAGATGCTACTTACTGTATCACAAATCTTGTATTCAGATTTCTTTTAATTTCAAAAGATGGCCTAATAAAATTGCTTTATAATTAAATCCATTCTAACAACTTGTCCTGTGTGATTCTTTTTCTTCTCCCATTTTTAATTACAAAAAATAAAATAAAATTTCCAATCAGAAAACACTTGCCAACGTAATTATATACAAATCAGCCATCCCTTTTTGTGCCTCTCTCTGCTCTCCACGCAGAGCAGTGCACCCTGCCCAGTTTTCCTGCAGAATTTTACTAGCATCCCCCAGAGGTACAGTGAGGAAACTGCACCTTTTGTACTCAAGAAACTAGAGTTTAATTTGTTTCTATCTTGGCTGAAAAATAGTCGAGGCGTGGGAGGGCAGGAAAGCAAACCCCCACGTATTTTCTATTTCAGACAGGCATTTACAAGTGTTCTGGCATCACAAGATGTAAAGTCAGATCATCTAAAGGAAGGGAAGGGTCACCACAGCTTTCCTCCACCCAGCGTGCCACCTCATACTCATATTTCCAGCTGAAAATGCAACCCAGCAGTGAGCACTGTCAGCTTCCTTGGGACTGGGAGGCCATGGCATCATCCAGAAGCAGTCCTTACCAAGGAGGCTTTTGGCATCTTCCCTGCCTGATACTCTTCATATAGAAACCAATTGGGATCTCAGCCAGACACACCACTGTTAGGATACATCCTCCATCTGATGCCTAATACAGTGGTATTACATTGTGTAAGAAATATGAGGAGACAGTAGCAAAACAATTTCTATGAAAGCTGTTTTCATAGGCTTTATTCTACACAACAGCTGTACCCAACTTGACGGGTGGGAGCAGAGCTAAATAACTCCCTTCTGAAGACATGATGATTATTGCATTTAAGGTACCCTTAATGTATGCACTACTTTACCATATGTAAAGCATGGTAAACACAGAACAATGTTGAAAGCCATCAAACCATTTCAACCATCAATGCCTGGCAAATGAATGTAACGTAGGAACCTGAGATGACAAGGAACAGATAAGAGAGTGCCTGGATGGTACTGCCAAACAGATTAAAAGGATATAATTTCCCTGCAGAAATGATCATATTCTGTTTCACTTTTACTTTCTAGAAAATAATAAAATGACAGACAGATATGGAGCACAAATGGAACTTAAGCAAATCGTATTTGGGTTTCTCACTAGGGTAAGCTCAGAATTTTAAACATAATTGAGTTTTTAAAAAAGCGATATTGGAAGTGAGGTGAAAATAATGGAATTATTGTCAATCTCTTACCATTTGCTGTGTTCTTCTTGAAGTTATCTAGAAACTCTTCCAGGAGCTGTGATTGGTTTGGAGGGGGTAACAAACTCTTTGGGTCCCTGGAAACGTCACCATCTGACCAGGATGCACATAAGGGTTGCTGAGTCCCGTAATGGTTCATTCTCAAAGTGAGCATTACGCTTCTCTCTGAAAACAGCAGCTCCATCTGCCTGAGGTCAAGGTCAGACACAGCTTCTCCATTTATGCTCAGGATTTCATTGCCTACTCGGAGCCCTGGGAGCATATGAAAGAAAAAGAAAAAAGGAAGAAAGGAAAGGGGGAAGGGGGAAGGGGGAAAAGCAGAGGGAGAGGGAGAGGGAGAGGGAGAGGAGGAAGGGAGGAGGAAGGGAGGAGGAAGGGAGGAGGAAGGGAGGAGGAAGGGAGGAGGAAGGGAGGAGGAAGG
>JANIJG010013999.1:140487-166987 GCA_024611175.1 Megaceryle torquata | reverse complement strand
GGAGAGCGACAAGGCTGGTGAAGGGACTGGAGGGAAAGTCTTAGGAGGAGAGGCTGAGGGAGCTGGGGTTGTTCAGCTTGGAGGAGACTCAGGGGGGACCTTATCACTCTCTACAGCTACCTGAAGGGAAGTTGTAGTCAGGTGGGAACCAGGCTCTTCTCCCAGGCAACTGGTGACAGAATGAGAGGGCATGGCCTGAAGCTGCGCCAGGGGAGGTTTAGGTTGGATATTAGGAAGCATTTCCTCCCAGAAAAGGTGATTAGACACTGGAATGGACTACCCAGGGAGGTGGTGGAGTCACCTTCCCTGGAGGTGTTTAAGAAAAGATTGGATGCTGCATTTAGTGGCATGATCTAGCTGATGCTAGCTGGTGCTAGGTCATAGGCTGGACTTGATGATCTCAGAGGTCTTTTCCAGCCTTAATAATTCTGTGATTCTATGAAACAGGAATGTCACTCTAATAAAGCTGGTTTCATGAGAAATGGTTTCCCAGATGGCAGCATAAGACAGAAGAGAGCCTACCTTCACAGAAACATGCATCTGAGGGCCACTTCTGCCAGGAAAGGAGGTAGCAAAGGGCTGACAAGAGCATTTGTCTGAATTAATGGGCCATGAAGACATTGGAAAGAAAGTTCCCTTCAGACCAAAGGGGGCACGTCTCTACTTTCAGTTACTGTCCATCCATGGCAGCTCTTTCCTCCTCTTGGCACATAGTTCTTATCCTCAGCTGACATCCCATGGCTGAAAACATTAATCACATCCTCCTCCTAAGAAGAGACAACAGGGAAAGAGGCTTGGCAAGGGAGAAGGTACCTCCCAGCAGCACCTGCAAAGCCAACCTCGTGGCCCAGGGTCCCCCCTCCAGTGCAAATCCCCGTGGTTCTTGTTTGCTGAGCTGGGACAAAGTGAGCACTGGGTTTTAGCAGATGTTGATTAGAAAATAACCGTGAGAAAGGAATAAACCAATTAATTGCTGACACAGTGATAGCCAACACTTCTCCCCCCACCTCCCCCTACACAATAAAACCTGTCTCCACAGCTCAAGCTGATTTAGGGTGGCTGCAAAGAGCCCAGAGGAGGAAAAAAACCCTTTCCCACTCCAGCTAATAATATTTCCAGATAATCTGTTTGAGGCAGAACACTCTGCGAATGAGGAAAGCCTTTAAGAGCTGTTAACACCTTTATTCAGACTTCCTCATCCTCCTCCAGACAAACTGTGATTAATTATCCAATCCACCCCAATCCCCCTGGGAAATGGTGCTCAGTCCGGGCGTTCATCCGAGGATTTGCAGGGTCCCTCTGCGAGAGCAACTCCTGCTCTCATTGCTGGCTCCAGATAAGCAGGAAAGGGCTGAAAGGGAATACACTGCTTACAGTCACGTGTTTACATTGGCAGGGGTGGTGGGTGGTGGGAGGGGAGGTTAATGCAGGGTCTAGGTAACATTCATGGCTTTTTCTTTTGCTGGTGTTTGTAGGCAGCACTGGATGGACTGTCCCTAGAAGCCTGTCTCTGAGGCTCTCCTGCCACTGGAAGTAGAGCCCATTTGGTTCCTACCTGGATTTTCACAGCTGTACTTCTAGCTTCACCACTCTCCAACTCATCTTGCTTTGAGGACACTTTCTTTCCTACCATTTCCCAGACCTACCAAAGGCTTTGGGGCTGGAGAAGGCAGGGAGAAAATGGGAATTACAGCCTCTCACATTGCTGTGGTAGCTGGGGTGTTGCACCTGAGAGGGGCCCCTATGTAGGCTATCGCAGACCAATGCAGCTCATAAAACTCATCTTGTATGCGCACTGTCCCACCTCTGCTACCTTTGTCCATCAAACTTTGGGGTTTTTTTACGTCACAAGGTAACTCTCCCATCCACCCTGAGGCTGCATACAGACCCTCCTGGCCATGCAAAGGTCCATTAAAGCTTCCCCCTTTGCCACCCAGGGCCATCCAAGAACTCACCCCTGTGCACCGCATGTTGTCTACTGGCCTGTTTACATCTGCCAAGGGCAAAATGTCAGAGACATCCTGGTCTGAACACCATGAAGCAGCACCTGCCATTACCCTTTTCTACCAGCCACCTCTAGAAATCTTCAGACAGGAAATAAAAGCAAAAAGCACAGTAGCAGCTTTGGGATCCTAGTCAGTTTTGCAAATGAAAAATCATTGTTCTTTCCTTGTCCTCTTCTCCCTATAACCAGAACAACATACACAGGGCATTTTCAAACAAAATTACTTCAGATTCATCATCTTGTGTGCTCTTTGACAAGGTGCCAAAGAAAGAATGAGGAGAAAGAGAGAACATGGGTGCCAGCTCCCCCAGGATGCTTCACAGCCCCAGGTGTTGGTTAGCATCACACCTACACACAGTGCTTCATGGGCTGGGCTCAGTTTCAATACTCCCTTTATTTTTAGCCACACTTTCAAGAAAGGAAAAAAAAATAATTAAAAAAGAATCTTGGAGTCACTGCAGCTTCCTGAAGTCCTTGAAAAAGAGAAAGCTAAGGAGTAAGCAGGCAGGAAGTAAGCCTCCCTGCTGGAGGCTCCATCCAGCCTGAGAGATGTGTCTGCCTGTCTTCCAGTCTATATCCAGGAACAATGGTTCATTGAATTGGTTTGACCAGGTGCTGGGAAAGTGTGTTGGAGTGCAAAATGCCCATGGCTTGCAGATCTGCTTTCAAGTCTTCTCCAGGCCAAGGAGCAAGTGGGACACTCAGATTCTTCTGAGGGAACGCAAGCAAAGGAGGACTTCCATTGCAGAGAGTTCCTGGCTCCCCCAACAGCACCTGCTGTTGCTGACTAACTGCCTGGAGGAGTGAATATATTGCGAAAATAACGACCAGAGGGAATCACTGAGAAGTTTTTGTCTTTGGCACACAAGTTGCAACTCCATGGCAATTGAGTCCACTGTACTCAAGATGGGAGGGAATATTCTGACCAAACCCATGCTCTTCTTGGGGGAGCTGCTTTGGAGAAGGGACCTCTGGTATAAGACAAGGGTTTATGTCAGCTGTTCAACCTCCTCTGGATTGATGCATCTGAGATCTGAAAGCTGGTACCACTTTGTCCCTGAAGATGTTTGGGCAGATCTTCTAAAGGACCACTCCCAGTACATTTCGTATCTGGCAATACCCTTACATCTCCAAGAGCCTGCAGGTGGCCACAAGTACTTGCATGTCACCTGTCTCCATTGAGGACTGTAATGAAGAGCTGTACTCTTGACAGGCTCCAGTATGGAACAAGGCCATGCTCTGGCTCTGCCCATGGTGCAGTCCCAGGTGTTACTCCTGTACATTACTCTTCCTGCAGCTGTCCCACTAGTGATACGGATCCAGCAATGCCCAGCCCAGCTATTTCAGCAGAGACATCATTTTCACATGGGTCTAGCCACTATTTGGATAGGAAACACAAGAGAAAAACAGGTACTGCAGGAAGTGGTTTGGGTGATTTAGTAGGTTGCATCTTCCCTTCAAGTCAGCAGCACACTGGAACTCCTTGGCAGGGAGTTCAGGGCTCTGCGCTGCTGCAGGTGTTGCTATTCTAATGACATCCTAAGTTTATGCTTATGGTCACCCAATATCCTGCATCTTGCAAGTGTGGAGGTGTGAGCTCCAGTGTCCTGACCAGGCTCCAGTCTTCAGCAGTTATGACCTGCTGAGCCAACTGAGCCAAGAGCTGAAGGAATTTCCAAGGAACACATTATTCTTCACTCTCTTTTCCCCCTATGACTACTGAGCATGTTTTCCCAGGTGCCAGAAAACACTACTTACAGAGGCATATAAAATACAAATCCTTCCCATTGTCTTGAAAAACCTTTTCTTGTTTTCCTTCTCTCTAAGGTCCACCAACCTCAGTGTTTACTTGATCTTGCTTGTATAATTTCTCTGCTCAGCAGTTGGCTTCACTCTCCTCCGACTCACTCCAGGTTGTGCAGGTCACAGTCACCCCCAGCTTTGGCTGAATTAGTGCATTGTGCCAGACCCCATTTGCCCTGCTCTCCATCACTTCCCAGGAAGGTACCAACTGCACCTTGGTCCTTGTGTGGAGATCCCAGCTGCTACCAGAAAAATAATTGATTATGGGACTAACATTAATGAAATATGAGATTGTGACTTGAGACAGACTAAAGCCATAAAAAGCATTTTAAATAATTCACCATCCTTAAAGTAAAGCATATTAGTGAGAAAGATATTCAGGTCCTTTCATAGTGGCATTAACTTCTATGTGACGAGAGCTGACGCTGTCAGCTGACAGCAAAATGGGACTGCTGCTCGGTGGGGAATCCTGGCATTGTAAAACGGATTAGAAAAATCAATGTTTTCCCCCTATCTCTCCCTCCAAAATTATTTGCAAACATTATAATAGATTGTTGTGGTAGTATCTTGTACAAGAAAATGAAATCCCAAATTAAACAAGAACACAAAATGCTGAAACAAATTGCAAACCCCAGAGACACATGCTGGCAAAACATTCAGCCAGATCATTGCCTTCTGCAAAAATGCTTCTATTTTGGCAAACCCATGATTTTTTTCAGGGGCAGACTGATCCACCAGAGACTTCTGAACCCACAGCAAGTGGCAACAGAGGCTGAGTAGAGACACTGCGTAGGAGGCAATGTTTAAAATGTCGCCGTTTCATTTTTCACTTGAAACCACTCCAAGGGCTGCAGAGAAGATGTTCAAGAACAAGAATTGTGCTTTGGCTGTCTGGGAAAGTCACCATCAGTGCCTGGGAAGAGCGTGTGGCTACCCAAAAAAACCTCTGCTCATTCACAAACACCCCCAGAAGGGTGAATGTCACCTGGGCACTTATTTTAAATTTATCTCAGCAATTAAATGCAGTTATGTTCACACAGCAGATATATTTGTATTGGTTAAGCTAAGCTCAGTTCAAGAGGGTGTTGAGGACATTTTGCTGGTGGCACACACTTCAGCTGCTTGCAGTCCTGGGGCAGCAGCAGGAAGGGACTGTGACTGCCAGGCAAGGGTTATCTTCATTATTCATATCTTCATTATGGAGGCAGCTCTTCATAGAGGAAAAGTGTTTCCTTGGGGTTGGTGGACAGGATTGAATGAACAATACACAAATGGCATGAGTTTGCTAGCTCGGATCAGAGCTCATATGTGTGCGTGCTATAGAGCTACATTACAGTCATGGATCTGCCCCAGCAATGTCTTCTCTAGGATGGCCAAACCTTTACAGTCTCCTTTGGAGACCACATGGGCTTCTGGGCATCTATGGACACCTGTGCAACAACAGCCTCATGCAAAATTCAGTCTCAGTTCCTTCCCTTGCTGTTGAAATCACTGCAGAAATCCCAGTGGGAAACTCCACTGAGCTATGACAACACTTGTGGGACAACACTCCTGCCTGCTTCCACCAGGCCAGGAGGTCCTGCTGCTCACAAGGATGCTCTAGCCAAGCAGAGTGAGGAAACACCCACGAAGAAAACACTCTTCGTGGTTTCACCTTAAAAGGTCAGTTATGTTACATTAGGTTTCATTGTCGTGCAATGTAGTTAGAACCTACCGCAGGTGATTAAACAGTTGGGAGTTCTTAGATCACAAATCATCCTCCCTGTCCTACAGTCCTCCCTGTACTTGGCACGATTGGTTATGATTCATAAATTCCAGCCATGTTATGATTCCCAAATGGCAGCAATATGCTGAAAACTCTCTTTGGCAGCTTTCGCAACAGAAAACCACAAGGGACTAACACAGGCAGCGAGACCCTTCTTAGGCTGATACCCATGGGCAGCAGTGAGAAGGTGGGGTCCTGCCTTCTTAATTTTAAGGACACAGCAGGGTTCCTCGCACTCTTCTCCACCAAAATGCAGAGATGCATGAGCCACTGCTCGTGGTGGGAAGTGACTAGGAACAGATCAGTGACACTTAGGGGGCAGGGGGAAGCAGCCTAGAAGGGGGCACATAGGATGAAGATGTTAATAGCTGGTGAGGAAGGATGAAAGAGCAGAGGACAACCAACGTCTGTCTTCTCTACCTCCACAGCAGTCAGCTCTGGGCTAGGGGTGAGTCACAACAAAGAAGATTGATTTGTGAAACAGATGCAATTAAAAGCTTGGATCCTCAGGGTCAGTTTTAGTAGCTTCGTTAAACTGAATCAACTCTTGCCTCACTGTGGTGTTGTTGAGGGGCTGTTTCTGCTCCACTGTCTTCTCTGAAATGCTCTTGCTACAGCTTTGCCAGCTTGCTTCAGACCAAAGCAAAAATCAGCCGAGATGCTGAGGATGAGCAGGAGCAGTATCTGTCTCCCTGAACATTGAAACAG
Source organism: Megaceryle torquata (assembly GCA_024611175.1). NCBI lineage: Eukaryota > Metazoa > Chordata > Aves > Coraciiformes > Cerylidae > Megaceryle > Megaceryle torquata. The sequence goes on along the minus strand of JANIJG010013999.1, from coordinate 160,706 downwards.
GAGCACAAAACTGGCCTGAGAAGTGGTGAGCAAACTCATTGAGCTGCACATATGCAGGAGACCACCTAAAGGAGCCCCCATGGCTGGTGTCTTCTAGAGGCATCTCTTCTGGCCACTTTGCAAGAGAAGGAATGGGGCTAGCTGGATCCTGGATCTGATTCCAAGTGCTTCTTCCCTTAGATGAGATGAATCTCATCCAGCCTGTGGATGTGGCTGGATCTCTGGAGAGTGCTGCAGTCACCCTAAATACTACTGACAAATGAGAAACATTAGCTTTGCCTCAAGCAGCAGTATTGGGTCTTCAGCAGGATGAGCAGGAAAATCCTGGGTCAGGAACAGACATTGCTTCCCAAAGCTCATCTGCCACTAAGTGATGCACCCCTCAGGCTGGATCCAACAACAACCCCAAAAGAGGAGCATCAGTGAATCTGAGGAGATGATGGCCCCATGCCCATCCATTCTGACGTCATTAACATTTTGCTTTTGAGATACACCAATGTCGCCAAATTCACAGGTATAAAACCCCATTAAATAGTTCATTTTTATCAATTGCTTTCAGTAAGTACCTGTTGAGGAACTCAGGAGAACATTTTCTCTTTGACACAGAGATACTTTCAATTATGAAAGATGGCTAAAAATAAAAGTAAATTATACTGTTCAGACATCTCTGGAGGTGGAGACAGGAGGGGGAACCGACAAGGAGAGCCAGGGAAATGATTTTTGTTAGATGTTAAGAAAGGCTACTTATTTTTCTGACAGAAAATGTCAGGAGGCAACCTGACTTGAATATCTGGAATCTGTCACTCACCCTCTATATTAATAATTTGGCCTCAACTATTTAGGGTCTGAGCCAGAGTACCAGAGTTAAAAGTCAGGACAGTCTCTTTCCTTGACTGCAGGGGGGTGGATTATCCTCCTAAATCTCTCATTTGTAAAATTTTATTATTATTATTTTTTGTAATCCTTTTTTAATGTATTTCTTTTTAATTTTTTTTAACCTTTTGAGATAAGAGACTTATTCCTCTGGCAGCCATGGCAGATTGCTTAGCTTCTCCTATAGACCATCATCAGAGGGACATGACTGAGCTGCAGTAACCATCTCCCTGCACATTTTTAGCCTTTCACAACATTTTGAAGCTTAAATATCTTTTAGTGAGTAATATAACTTGCATTAGCAGGGGTAATACCTTGAGCTTGGAGAGTGCTCTCCTCCAGCTCCCCATGATAACACAGTGGGGTGGAATCACTTGCACACTCCTCTCTCAAAATGTGTACCCAGGAAGCCCACCCCTCTAATTGCTACATGATATAGTCTGGGTAAGATGATTTTCCCTGTTCTCCAGAAAAATCTAAGTCATACGGGGTGTTTTACAGGGCTACTCACTGGCCTGGCTGGCAGCCAAATCACACCATCATTTGATGGGCAGCTATCCTGCCCATCGTTTTCCTCTACTTAAAGTTAGCTTTCAGGTCTTTTGAGGATTTTCTTACATACTTTCAGTCCACTGAGGTTACGGTGAACCTTGGGATGGCCTATTTCCCAGACACCTTTAGGCCAGTCAGTTGAGAAACATGGAAATAAACCTTACTTCTGGAGGAGTCCAACCTTTCCCAGGCACTGATCTTGTGAGTTCTGAAAGTGAGTTCCCACAAGATCTTGGAAGTAAATCACATTTCAAGTGCTAAGCTACTCCTTTGCTGATGCCTGTTTATAATCAGTGATAAAAAAACCAAAAAACAAAAAACCCAAACCTGCAAATTGTTATAGTAAAACTCTCACCTCTGTTATCTGAGGGACATGGAAGAAGGAAGATTCACAGAAGATAAATGCAATGATGCACTTCTTGAGGAGCAACGATATTGCTGTGATCAGGGCAGCAGAACTACCTGAACAATGCAGAAAGGAAAGATATCACAGAAAAGTAGCAACTTTCATTCAGCAAGGAACGCACTGAAACACCAAAGTTTAATGACAAAGGGAATATAACTAACTGATAGGGACAATTGAGTGTGCCTGGGCTGTCTGACTACTGATATTTTCTCTGCTCCTGATATGGACAGCACAGATTTTGGGGCTCTGAGTTAACATCTGCATCTTCAGTTCCATGTGAGAGGAAAATTCTGCAACAATTTTCAAGCACTCTGAAGGCTCCAGGGCTGCTGTATGTTATGTATGATGTGGGCTTGCCTCTAAGTGAACCCTATGAAATTGCCTAAAGAAAAGCAGTTGACTCATTCTACTTCCAAATTATTCTCATTATATGACTTTTTTTTTTTTTTTTTCAAGCCACATCCTCCAGTAGTGCTACAACTTATGCCGTGGAGGATCCTTGATGATGACAATGTCAAGTTCATAACAACATCAGCACACTCATATCTGAACCTGTTCAGCTTCTTTAAATAAAAAACCCAAAGCTATAGTTTGGGGGTTTTTAATAGCAGGCTCATTGTCTGAGAACAGTGAGACACACACCATGTCTGATGATACACCTACACCCATCTGAACAAACACGGCACTGGGCAGCTGTCACCTTTCTGGGCAGGTCTTCAGGGGAAAGACTGCCCTGCCCACAGCCATGTAGAACATCAGCATAATGAGAGGCTCCTGATGTAAAGAGACAGGGATCTGTCCATTTTTTTAATGGGAGCTGAAATCACTTGAAGCTCTGATGCAGCTTGGCTTTAGAGCACTTACTAAGTGGCCTTAAATGAGATATCTCTTTCAAAACAAACCAAAATGTTCCAAGGAAGCACTATATAGATATCAATTTGCCAGAGTCCAAACAAAATATGGACGACCTCCCAGAAGTCAATGTCCACAGGACATTTCAGACACTTTTGCATTTTCCTCTTAACTAAATGATGCCTTCTCAATACAAGCTTCTATCCTTAGTAAGAATCAGTGTTACTAAAAAAAAAAAAAAAAAAAAGGCATCAAACTGAGAAGGAATAGAATTAAATGAGTCCCCCAGACTGTGGATGTCACTGCTGAGTGTCACCAAGTCATCGATTCAGTATATAAGATGACAAGAGGTGACAATACGCAGCCCTTAACAATTACTCCATCACTTGCGCTGGGCTTGGAAGAAAACCTTGTTCCACCACCCTTTGCAGTACTGAATTACAACCTGATTTAAGTTCCTGACTGAATATACATGCATACATGAGCGCTTTAGATCTGCTCTGGCCTTGAGTAAAACCTATGTCTTGCATTCCATACAGATGACCAGTGAAAAGGGAAGAGCTGGATAATACAACACTGAAGCTGTAGATCCATGGGTGCTCGTTAACTCCATTTCTTCTCCACTGCAAATCAAAGTTGCAGGAAGAATATTAAAATTGCCACAAAAGGACAAAACCTCAATTCTGTAGATAGGAGCTGAAAAGTCTCTTGACCCTTTTACCCCTCCATAGCACCTGCTTTTATACAAGCCTTTAGCAAAGTGCTCTGCTCTAATTGGATTGGGCTGTATTCTCTGAGCCACATGCACTAATTTTAAATGATCATAAGCTTTATTAGCCACAGTGTTCCTTACATTTTAAGCAGACATTTTACGATACAAATACTGTGCACATTTGGTGTTCTGGAAGAACGTTCCCATGTTAACCCAAATGGAAAAGCATCCTCAGCACAGGGTGTTTTCTGCAAAATTACTACTAAACAGTGAAATGGTCCAGCCAGTCCCTGGTATAATTTCTGTTAGGAGATATGTTGAATCCTGGGAGTTTAAGGCACACACTTTGGCCCCATAGAGCTGGTGTGAATAGACCTGCACTTTTGCTTGTCCTCAGTTTTTCTGAGGGAACAGATAACTGGTGCTTTCCTTCTAAGCAACTGGACTCTATAATTTATTAGGAGTTAAAAAATGTTCTCTGCTATCCTGCAGTGTTCACTTGCCTGCTGTCACATTTATAATGGACCATAGAGGAAGACTATGGAGAGATTTCGAGGTAGGCATCTTCTCATTGCACATAAACAGTTTTTTATCAGGACCATTCCCTGCACAAGAGGTTTGCTTATGAGGGCTCCCTTCCCCTGTGTGCATCAATGAAAGCACAGTATAATGTTGCCCTGGGAGGCAAGGGAAAATAGGAACCTTAATGAAGCTGGATGTCAAGGGAGAGATGTTCTGCAGGAGCTATGCTGTAACTGGGCTCATAACCGCCTATGACCTTCAGAGAAGAGGGAAGAATCCAGACCTCCTGTGAAGAGGGGATTATTTCCCATTACTCTTTTTTTTTTTTTTTTTTCTCCAAACTTGTCATCTCTTTGCCAGATTTAAAGAATAACGCTTCAAGCAAACATGCTTCATCCATCGTCTTGCCTGGCAAGTCACAAAGTGAAGAGCACAAAGTACAATTATGAAGTATCATGCAAAAAGCCTCTGCTGTGGGAAGTGACCCAGCACAGCACAAGATCGCTTGGGGAGTTCTGCACATCATAGGCATGGCTTTCCTAGGTGCAGTAAACTATTAAAGCTGCAGCTATTTGATATATGCATGCTCAATTTAGCACCTGCACAACCAGCAGCAATATGTGGAGTTGCTCTGAAAATCACTCCCTGGATGTCCTGCAGCCTCTGCACTGCCCTAGGTGCAGAAGGAAGGGAAGGTGCTGGTTTCTCAGAGCATGCTAGTCTGGGATTCTCCTCTCAAAGTAACCCAAACGTCTTTATAGCTCATTCACCCTGTGTTGGTCTTGAACAAATACTTTAAGCCTTGGGAAGCACTCAGGTATAATAATAATTAGGCTCTAGAAATACCAGAGGATAAATTGTCCTAGAGATAAGAACTGTGTCACTTCTAAATGAGTTACAAAAGACTGCTTCCCATAACTGATGTAGCTTTTTCCATGTTGCAAACATGAAGCCCATCTTCTTATTCTACTGATGCCAGCTTCTGTCTGTGAGAGCTCATTTAACTCCAGGAATGCAGTGCTGCCTTCACAGACAAGCTATCTGAGAGCACTGGCTCATGTGCTCGGTTTGCTACCATGCTTCATCTAGGCAGAAGCTGGGACATGCTCATTTCAGGAACACTGATGGATTTCTGTTGATCCTCAAAGGACCAATAATGCCACTGCTTCAAGGCCAGAGCTAACCAACAACACACACCGGGGTACAGCAGACACAGGCTGGGTACTGGGAGAGGCTCTTTGCTCAAAAAGCCTAAGGAGAAGGAGTCATGTCTGTGCACCACCAGCTACACTAAAGCTGGATATCTGACACAGCAGGATTCCTGTCTTCTTCCCTTTGCTTCCCCTCTTTCTCTTTCCATTCCTCCTTTTTTTCCAACGAGACAAGGCAACAGAAACATCACCAAAAGGATTTTTACTGGCCCTGAAAAGCTCCAGGCAGCCTAAGCACCTACATAAGAATTGGAGATGTCTTTAGATGCACTTTGGGATGGAGTGCAAGGTAAAGCATGCCCTCCATCAGGAGTCATGCCAGCATCAGAAGACATGTGGCAAGGGAATCGTGCAAAAACTGCCTGGTCCAAGCAAGTCCTTTGCAGGGTTTGCACTTGTATAGGCAGGAGAAGGTCTGCTTAACTAGCTGGAGAGGCAGCCCAGTGGCAGCTTAGCTCTTGCAAGCTATCCTGCAACAGAGACAGGAGTTCATCTCCAACAAAGGACATATCTTATTGAGAACAACAACAACCACCAACCAACCAAACAAACAAAAAAACCCAACAAAAATGTGTGGTGTAAATTGAAGGATAAGAAAGATGTACCAGAACATGCCAGCATGCTCCAGATCCATCATATGCCAGCTAAAGAACTCCAGCTCCCCAAGTCCTTGGTAAAAAGCTGATAAAAACCTGGTCTAGAAAGGTTGTAGTAAGATTGAACAGCATGTAGTAAAGCGTGTGTTTCATTCAGTGTTGAACTGAGCAGTGTACATGGGATTCATGGTCATTTGTGGTGCTCTGGGGCAAGGACAGCCTTAACCATCAGGGATGTCCACCTCAGCATCTCCTCAGCAGAGGAAGCCCAGCTCAACTACCAGAGATGATCCCAGGGTGTCTACAGGAGGGTTAGGGCCTTCAAACTGGAGACAGCAATGAGAGGAACCCGGCACACACTCCTGTTTCACTTCCTAGTCTGGAGAAGCAGAGTGCCCTGGATTTGCGCTGACTGATGAGACAAGGCTGGAGTTAAAACCTTGGCCTGAAAGGGAGAAAAAGACTGTTTCATGAACTCATCTCCAAAGACCGTCCCTTAGAAGAATGCAGCCAGTAAGATGAAATTACCATTCATGCTTATTAGAGATGTTCAATGAATTAGGAATTCAATTAAGAAAATGTTCCTCTGCAGGAAGCTCAAAAATTAAGATTATAATTATTGCAGAGGAAGGAAACATTTTTAATGCTTTTTTTTTTTTTAATGACGTCACTACAGACAACATACTTATTCTTGCAGCTTCCAGGCCAGTAAGGACACCAGTTTTCCTTAGTGAAAGGGAATGGTGGCAAGATGGTTACAGAGAAGCAGACGATACTAAAGAGGTTTTCTGTGGGACTTGGAGCTCTGGAGGATGCAAGGCTGGATAATGGGCCCTTAACGGTTACCTGGAAGAGATAACAGCACCTGATTCCTGAATGAGTCTTAATTTTCACCTCTAACTAGCTCTACATTTTTTCACATCAAGAGTCTGACATAGATGGAGGCAACATCAATGGCCATCACTGATGCAAACAGGGCTGTGAATCTCCTTCATATCCCCAGACCAGGGCAGGCATCCACTGCCTAGGCAACTTTTTGTGGTATATTTGCAGTGCCAACACCTGATCCAAGGAGCATGCGTGGGGGTTCCTGCTGCTGCCTCCATACCTATGAAATAAAGCAATGATTCAGTTCAAAGCAAAAGGTACTTCCAAGCAGCTCCCCCAAATAAGTCTGCCAGTTTTGGTGATGCTTTGTGCACAGCAGCAGCACTCAGATGTCTGTGCAGGCAGCATGTTGTTCCCTAGCAATGGCTGCCTGCTTGGCACATTCCCCTTTGACTTCATTTTGGAATGAGGAGGAACACAACTGTGTCCTCCTCTGTTCATAAGCAGCAGTGTGTGGTTTGGTTGTACTGCAGAGCACTGGAACCATTTCCCTTTCTCTCTGCAGTTAGGTACCTACCAAACTCATGCTGCACATCTCAATACACTTCCCACCTCCATCCAGTAAGAACATCCTCCTCTTACAGGCTAGGAAAACAGGATGTCCTAAAACCATGTGGAAAAAAGAGACAATCTCTGGAGGCCCTGCTGACCTCTATTTTTTTTTAGCAACTCTTTCCCCTTTGGGCAAGACAAAAAGTAACTAAAACTATCTACAAATAACTTCTGTGGAGGTAGCAAGTGCCTCGTAGGAAGTTGCTGATGTGATACATTCAGGCTGCCACTGATCATCACTTGCCTGCGCAGACAGTTTGATGATACTGCTTTCCCTAATTGAATAAGAAAATTGAGTCAGGAGATCAAGAGTGCCAAGAAGAATTCATAGGGAAGAGAGAAAATATCCATCAACTAGGATGGTTGCTCCAAAAAGACCCTTCAACCAGAGCTTGGATGGCTGGTAAATGAAATGACAGAGAGACAAAATTCTCTGAAGTTGCTGTTTCCATTTTAATGTAGTTTTAACAGCAGGTAAGATTTGATAACCCTGCACATCCAAAGAGAGAGGTTATGTCACTTGAGGAATCAGCTGTGGTTACCCACTGATTTCCTTCTGGCCATTCACAGAGTACCAGCTCTGTCTCCACGGTACTCAGTGAAGGCCCATCTTGTGAAGGAGACATCCTCACTCACAGCCCCACCAGCTCCTTCTCCCCCCCAGAGTGAAAAATGTCCATGAAAAGTTGCTTTTGTTAACGTTACAAAAAGGAGCTTTATGAAAGTACTAAACAAAAAAGGATATCATCATATCCAAAGCACAAGTGGCAAAGAATAATCTGTTAAGACCACCAGACTCGGCCTTTCACCAGACACTCTCCCAGCTGAACCTGTCTTCCAGTACATGAAGGACTCTGGCTCAGCAAATTCAGGACTTAAGACACAAACTCATAGCCTACCCTGAATATGGTGGTGGAAACTATTTCCTCTCCAGGAGCTTCAGAGATGCTTGGATGAAAGGCACCAGCACAGCTCAAGCCTGGGTGAGCTCCTCATCCAGCCTACAACGTGCTTTTTGAGTGGGCAGTTTAAAAGGATCAAAAGGATGAGTCAGGGAAAGGATTTTACAACAGACCTGCAGAGTCAAATGGTGGCTACAGCAAAGCATGTTGGTGTAGCAGACTGGGCCAGCCATAGACCTGGAGGGCTGCTAACGAATAAGTCATCTTCAAATGGATCCAGACATTATAGTGCAGAAAAAAAGGGGCACAATCCTCTAAGATCAGTATATAAGGAGGTGTCAGAGACTTCTCAGGAAAGTCTTGGAGAAACCCATGCTAAAAGCCAGAGACATGGGTGAAAAAAGTGCACCAGAAGCAAGCAGGAGTAGCATGGATGGATCCAGGCAGGGTCTCGTAACATGGAGTAAAGTAGCAGCATGTAACAAGAGCACCTTGGGCAGGACATGCTATGGCAGATTGCCTCAAGGAAAACTGCAGTGTGGGTTGTCCATTACATTCTTATGGAGATGATGATTTCAAACCAGGTTCAGATGCTGCTCTAATAGAGCTCCAGAAGCACTCTGGGGTGTCTAAGAGCACCAAGGCTTATGAAGCCTACCCTCCCCGAAAAAAACAAACCAAAAAAACCCCCAAAACAAAAAACCAAAAACCAACCAACCAAAAAAAACCACCCCAAACAACAACAACAAAAAAACCCCCCAAAAAACCCCAACCACAACAAAAAAACCCCTAGGAAAACATAAAAGGCAAAACTTAGCTAAGGGAGCATACAGCATCTCAGATGGTCTGGTTTGTGAATCACCGTATACTGTTTCTTTTGCCTCCACCCAAAATCACAGTCCTCACTGCAGTTATGTGGACTAAGCCAGTCTGCAAGAATGCAGAATTTAAATTTGGGGTGAAAACCCCCATTGGCTTCCAAAGAGCAGAGAAACTAGAAAAAGCACAGCACAGTCAAATGCATAACCATTTACTCTTTCAACACCTACAAGCACATTTTTCTTTTTATGATCCATTTGGAAAACAGAAGAACAAAAATAATCCTCCCATCAGGCACCTCGAGGTATGGCAGCGGTCCCAAAAGCAAATCACCGGCTTCAGATCTGCGTGGAGTTACAAAGCCTAATGAGGGTGACATGTACTGCCACGCACTGAATACACCTTTGGATAATGCAGTGAGGCAACAGCCCTTCCCAACTTGTGAGCTGCAGCTTAATTCTGGCTGATCCCACTTGCTTCAACCGTCACAACGATGACAACCCACCACCCCACGCCTACTGTGCTGCTGAGCACTTAAGAAACCCTCCTAAAACACAGTGCTTTCTTTTTTTGGCATTGCCAGATAAGTCTCCAGTACATCCCAATCACTGCCTTGTGGCTTTTATTCTGAACAGCCTCCAGTATTTCCACCAGTGCCTGGTAACTGTTTGAAATTGAGGGTGCATTTTGGGGTGCCCTTCAAAGGTTTCAAAGTCTAGAGATCATGTAAACATGAAATAAATGTGGTTTTACTGTGCAAAATACAACCGTAAGGTGCTTCATTTTTGAGGGGGTGCATTACTACCAATGTAGTCAGGCAGAACAGTGGCTTCTGATATGATTTGGGATCACATTTGCATTCAGATTAAAGCAAGAGAAAATTGTCAGCAGAGTGGAATTAAGAATATTTATGGATCCTAGTGGCACGATGTATGTGTCTCCCAAGCAATAGAAACTGAGTACAAAATCGAGAAACTTCAGCAATCAGTGGGGAAAGACAGACTGCAATGACTTTATAATGCTTTATACACTTTGTGTGTGAATTTGGTGCTCACAGAAGGCAACTGTAATAAAAGGTTTGAAAGAGAAGGTGAATATAGCAATGTTTTGTCTTTCTAGAAAGACCTGACTTCAAGATCTCAAAGCACTTTTCAAAGTCAGGGAGGTCTTAACTGCATTAGGGCAAAAGCAGTAAGTAAACTAAGGTCACATACCAAATCCATTGCAGATGCAAGGACATCAGCCTCTTATAGCTGCCCTTCAGGTTCTCTGAACATTGGAGCACTCTGCTTCTCTTCTCAGAATATAAAAATCTTATGCACAGATCTTGAATTTCTAATCTCCAGTACCTCCCAAGCAGTTTCAAGCAGAGAGCGCACTATGGTACAGATCTGTGATGAGTGTGAAGAAGAAACATGCTTCTTTCCCCCTCTGCATGGACAAATATCTGACTACAGCCTTTAGGGGGCAAGAGATTAAATACTTTTTGTAGTAAATGTGCACAGAAAAAAAACCCCACAACACTAGAGAAGAAGCATCTACAATGACTTCACAGGCATAGAGAGAATAATAGAAAGTCTGAAATGCAAGAGGAAACTTCACAGAAAACTGGATGGGCAGAGACAGACTGTGGGTATTCTAGATCCAGCTTAGTACCTACCTAATTGATTTGTATGGCTTCCTTTATTTAAAAGTGTTTTATTGTGGTTCAACACCAACTTTTTCTTAATCAACTTTAAGTCAAAATCAGCCTAATTTAAAAGTTAATCACCATTCTTCACTAATATAACTGGTGTAACCTCACTTCCATTTCTACTACATGAAGCGACATGTTAGTAACCCTTTTAAAACTGAATTAATATTCCATCACAAATCCATATTCAAATCAAATTTCAAATAAGACCTACGTATCTTCCTATTTCTGTGAGTGCTCAAAACTCTATCAGATTTGGCTTTAAAAGCCTCAGTGCTGACAGTAGGATTCATGCATACCAGAACACATGCTCATTGCTAATTGACTTAAGTAAGCTTCCTCCACAAGCTTCTATGTGCCTTATGAAATCATACGTGCTTTTCATTTATGGCCTCATTCCTAACACACTGGGCTTCCTAGGTAGCTTCTACTGTCCTCAAATGGGATTCCAGGGTCCAGCATTCCCCCATCCCACATCTGAAGGATGAAAAATAACTGCCTCTCCCTGCACTTCTGCAACTCAGGTGTAGCTCCACCAAACTCTTATTTTGTCTTATAGCAGAAAAGGAGCATAGGGTAGAGAACAAGCAGCCAGAAGGTACCCATGATGTCACCCAGCCATGTCCAGAAGCTGCTGCCATCAATCTATGCCAGTGCTCAGCCATGCTGGAGCTGCTAGTGAGCTGCAAAGTCCTGCCTTTTCCTCCCACTGCCACTTCACACCTCTACCAAAGGGCACCACCAGACTGGCATTTAAAGCTATCATGTTCCCCCATGACCATAAAACCAACAGGAGAACTATAGCCCAACAAAGGTCCCTGATCAGCCCCTACTGAACCACTGGCCATTTGGCTGTTGTTGGGGTTTGAGTCAGGAAAAAAGGGGGCAGCAACTGCATTTGAGTGGAGTCTTGGGAACCCAAAGAAGCTATGTCCTTCATTATCGACCACATGAAGTGGCCAAGATGTTTTACTAAAACCAGTTGCCTTTCACCACCATACCACTCTGTAAGCTAAAGTTGGCTCCCAAGGGCCAGAACACCCTTATAATCCTTACCCATAACGTCTTTTCATGCACATTCTGTCCAAACCCACACTTTTAGGTATGATGTCTGTCCTTGCCTGGTTTGGTTTTGATTTCAGGTTGCACAGAATTCCCTGGGCTGCTCCAGCCTGGGTACCCCGGCAGCTCTTCATAAACATCTCCAGCATGAACAGAGGCTGCAGCTGGAGCTGTATCTGCTTGGCCTGAGACCAGATTACAGGAAACAGTGGCCTGCCCCACAGTGATTATTTCCACCTTCGTTAGTTTTTGGCTCCAGCATCTATTTTGATAGATGCCAAGATCTGAAAACTGTTATTGAGGAAATGGAAGAGGGGAATGGCCACTCTTTAACCCTTGCTTGGCAGCAACATTAGCTCACAGTGCAGTTTCCATGCATTCATGTTGATACATTTAGCTAAGAAAAAAGAAGAAAAACAGGATTAAAAGAAAAAACCCAAAAAACAAACAACAAAAAGAGAGAGAATGGGAATGGCTTGCATAGAAAAAAGAATCACTAAGCCATATCCCAGTGCTGACCTGTGATATGGAGGGAGAAGCCTCACCGAGGTTAATTGCTCACAGTTCGACTGATTTTTGGTGCACCTTCATTTCTGGACTGGGACAGCCCTGCACCAGCATCCCTCTTCCAGGAAACTTCAGCCCCCCATCAACTGCTGCCAGTATGCTCCCCCTTCCCACTGACCCTGGCCCAGAAGAAATGAAAGCCCACAGAACTCTGTGTCCGCCACCAGGCGGACATGTTTCTGAGTTTCCTGCACATTTGCCAGAGAAGCCTACAGAAGTTTTACAGAATATTATCCTAAGGTACAAAGCTGTGACAAGAGAAGCCCAAGGGTTAAAGTTGGGCTTTACTTTTGCACTGGTGATGCATCAAAAAACATATTGCCCCCAGCATTTCAAATTACTACAGATAACACAGTAACAAAGTGCAAAAACTGGTTTAGAAAATACATGATAATTTCCCTTTAAACTTCCACTTCAGAGCAAAAAACTTCTTCCTTTGAAATAAATGGCTCTAGACAGGCAGAGGCAGGGGATACACAGTGTGTCATGCTCCTAAATTCAAGTTTGAACTGAAAAAAAGGGAACAAACATCTGAGGATTTACATCCCGAGCAGTATTTAACACTCTTGTCCCTCTCAGTAGTTGGGCATATTCCTTCCTGAACTCAAGGATCATTTTATCTGCTCTCCCTCCATCACAGTTCTACCAAAAGACAAAATGCACAGACAAACTTCCTGATGCAAATAGTCATACAGGTCAGGTTTTTTTCCCTACTTGATATAATTGCAATTTAGTTTGCTACAAAGTTAACCTAGAATACACTGAAACAAGGGAATGAAATCCAGGACCAAAGTTAAAGGAAAAAAACCAAGAAAGCAGGGGAAAAATACACTAAAACATAACTGCCTAGCAGGTGACATCACAAATTCCATCTAAATTAATCAGTGGTGCAAAGCAAAGGCAGATTAATTAAAGCACACTAAATTTCTTTGTTGGGACCCTTCTCCAGAATGAATACGTGGGCTGGAGTGCTTGATGCAGAGGATGGATGTCAGGGCTTTCAGCATTAGGACCAAGCCACTGAACTGCCCTTAGTTCCTTCACAGTCCATGTGAACTGGGAATCCTGGGCACTTTGGTTTCTACAATGTAAAGAAAATGTATAGAAAAGCCCAAAGAGGTTGTCCATCCTTGTTCCTCACTGGCTGCTGAGCACAACACTGAAAACTTAATGGGAAACTATGGCTTGGCAATAAGAAAGGCAGAAACCCACCCATTTGGCATTCAATTACAGCCTAACCTAACATGCATGAGAGTGCTACTGCCTCCTCAAACAGGTCACCCCACAAAACTTATGGCCCTAGCAGAAATGTTTGGGCAGGGTCTTAACCCCTTTTTCCCTGGCAAGCACTTTGTTCCACACATGACAAGAACAATGAGGACCCTATTGCTTTTTTGTGGCCTGTGTGGAGAACCAACAGTGGTGCATAAAATGGAGAAGAACATCTGTCACCTTCCCAGCTTTGCCCTTCCGACCTCCCTCTGAAGTCTAAGCAATATATTCATGAGATGAGTGGCCAGCTGAGCCAAGGCTGGTTGCCCCTGAGGTATCTAAGACCATCAGTGGCACAGGGGAAAAGCCTCTTGTTGATTTTTTGGTGAGCACACCTTTAGAGAGAAGTATTCTATTCCAAACAGCACATATGCTTGTCACCTTAGCCAGCATAGGGCATGGCAGGCTCCCAAGGAGGAACACCAGCTCCACTCAAATAATAGTAATGAAACAATGCAAACAAGAACAGGGCTTAGTCACTTGTTAGAGTCTCATCCCCCCTTGTTTTTACAGATGTGCAGTTCACGGAAATGAGATGATTAGCTCATCAAAGCATCTGTCAGGGGAGAGACAAACCAGCTTTTTACAAATGCATCCAAGTGACAAGACTTGTCAGATATGGGCTGCAGGGAATCTCTGAGTCTTATTTTTGGATCTATCATAATCAACCTTACCAACTTATTAGTTATCTTCAACACATCAATGGGGAAGGGAAAGATAAATACACTAAAGCTTGTTAAACATGGCAATCTGAAAGGGGTGTGCTTTTATTTTTCTAAAGGACGTATATCCTTGCACTTTTACAGCACTTTCTTTTAACAAGAGCTGTACAGCTTGGCTTTTGCTCCCAGAAGATTTAAATGACTTGCCAAATGATTTAAATGGACTAAGTTATTTTCATGTTCTTAAATTGGGACACCTTAAAAGGAATGATGTTTGCGCATATGGTGATCATCGGGCTTTTCAAAATAACATTCCACTGGACACATGCTTTGCTGCTTTTCCAGCTCAGGTGAGAAAGAGTCATCAGAAGTTTAAAAGCTCTCAACTAGGACTCAGGGAATTTGACCTAAGCATCAATCTCTACCTTGGGGCTTCCATGCATTTCTGGACAAGCCACAGCCATCCTCTGGAAGATGAGGAAAGGTCACCCATCCACAGTGCCATGTCTGGTGACACCTTAGGACATATCTTACTGTGCTGTCATATACCCAGTGCTTACAAGCACATGGAGCCTCTAGGTTCTTTTGGAGCCATGTTGATGAAGGGGTATATGGTGGCAATCAAGTGCAAAGGGCCATTCGGTGGCCTTCAGGAGCTCAATGATGGAGCAGAAAGGGATATATTCCTTTATATATGTAATGAAAGGTGAACAAACTAGGACTGAAAAGGAGATTACTCATTTGTTCTCAGACCTTTGTTGTTAATCATACCACACCTACTATGAGAGCAGCAGCAAACTGTCGGCTTCACTGCCTGGTTGGCTTGGTGCCACTCAACGCTCGCTCAGCCTGCACTGTCTCTTCATCTGGGACCAACCTGGCTGGCGCAGAGAGGAACAAGCGCTCAGAAACACAGCACTACAAGTCTGCACAGCTCTGGGCACAACCAAAATTTCATGTGTGCTCAGCAGGCGGTGAGGAAGCAACTCCAGCCAAAAAGAGATGTAATAAGTGGAAACAAACGGAAATGACACAGCCTGGGCACGAAGAGACATGTACAGTCGGCATGGGGGAAAAAAATGGGTTATAATGTAAAATCAAGCATTAGCTGCCAGTTCTAACTAGCTCATGGCAGCGTGACAGCTCCTTGCACACGCAGAAACACCGTTCAGCTTCAAACAGCCACAAGCATAAGGCACGGATGTGGGGAGAGGGCTAGGAACTTCAAAGGACTAACCATTAATCTTGCTGCCTAGTCTGCTAAAGACACAACAAAATACTCATGTTGCGTAGGTGTGGGCTGGATAACATCCTCCTTTGCCCCTTTACCCACTCATGTCACAGAGGAGACAAAGCAACTGCTGCAAACTTTAGGCTGCAACAGTTTGATCTTGGGTCATCCTCTGACCAGATGCAACATTAGATGCCTCCTGGTGATGACCATGGCCTAAAATGCCCATGGTGTCTACCATGCACGGATGCTTCCTTACTCCAACAAACCCAGCCACTTTTCCCCTCAGGATTCTCCACTACAGCACAGGCTGAGGTGTAGCACTGTTCTCCCAATACTGCAGATCATCTTATGAAGCAGAAAAGACAACATTTGTGTTGGGCACTGCCTATCAGTGTGTTTAACAAAGGTCTCCAATCTCTGCTTGCTTCTCTGTGCACCTTCCACCAGTTTTCTGGTGAGCACTTGGGTCTCTTTTGTGTGACAGGGATGATGGGAAATACTTTTGTGTAGGCAGATGCATAGTCTGCCTGGCCAAAACGGCTTTCCTCCTGCCATCTCTATTCTCATCCTCTTCTCCCAGTTTCTGTTAATTCCTTTCCCCTTCCTAAGCCTAAGAACATGTCTGAGGTGTCCTGCTCCCTCTAGGCCATGCCTACTTGCAAGCAGACTAGGATCAGCAGAGTGGAGGCAAGCAGAAAGCCTCCCTTGACTGGCAGCCCTTCCCAGCCAGCAAGCCCAGCTGCCTTGTTCCTGGGATCTCCTGAATCACAGTGACTTTTTGTCAGGACCTGCAGCAGCAGATTCCATCCAAGCTCATAGGTGTGAAGTGGATGTAAGAACTACGTGGAGACTTTGGCAGGTCCCTCCTAATGACTTCACTAGGCAGGATGTGGAGCACTTGCACTGCAGGTGTGTGGAGGGGGAATACTGCACAGTCATCTTGAGTAACAGAAACTAGTGGCTTAGATCCTCTTGGGCTCTTCCAGCTACACAGTGCCATTCAAACAGTGACAGTCCTGGACTCAAATAGACAACTAAGCCTTCCTGAAGGTTAGAGGTGCTCATAGCTTGTGGAAAGCAGCACAGCCTGCTCCTTCAAAACAAGGGGAAGGAAGAGGAAGGTATTAATCAGCTCCTAAGCAGTTCAACCCTCCCATGGGTTGAATCACGTGTAAGAATTGATTACCTGCCTCTTTCTCTTGAAGCACAGCTCAAGTCCAGCTCATCTGCTCCCTCAGGCTTTGACATCTCCTCCCCCAGTGTACCCTCATTTTGTTCCAGATTAGAGACAAACTGTCAGCAAACATCCTCTCTGATGGAAGGGCACACCCTGAGTTAACAGCTCAACAGATACACCAGGCAGCCATGGTGGTAAGCAGAGAAAGGAGGAAAGGTGCATGGGTGGTAGTGATGCCCTGAAGACTGTGTGCTGATCATGATGAACTAACTGGTAGACAGGAAATATCTCATTTTTCTCTCTTTAAACATCCAGAAGTGATGCTAGGAGCTACATAAGTCAAGCAATTGAAAGGAATGAAAAATCTACAGTGTCCAGTAACTTACTGGACTCCAAGAAGCAGCAAGTCAATAATAGACTTTACATTTTCACCATTTTCTTTCTCATTTCCATTTTTGTTCTACACACACACACAAAAAAAAAAAAAAGAGAATAGAAATATTACAGCAATTGTTGGGCATTGTGATGCTTTTGTAGAAAATAGCACACTGGGCCTGCAGTGACACAAAACCAGAAAATCAGATTATATCGTTTTTCATAAAGTTGGGAGAGCTGGTCCCCAAGGGCACATATCAAGTCTCTTAGCAGCTATCCTGCCATAATAGCTTTCTTTCAGCCTTCCAATATAACTTTTCCTGGGTTTCCTCCAAAAACTAATAAGACTAAAGCTGCCTGGAACAAGCTCACTCTGTAGAAGCTCCCCCACTCGCTATCAGTCAGCAGATGTGTGACTGCAGGGCTAACACATTTGAGGATTTATTTGTAGCTAGGTGGTCTGGCCAACTGTTCTTCCCGGCGCTTCCCCTCCTGGACTTGTGCACTTTTGGGCAGTTTCCAAAGGCAGCAGCGATATCCTCAAGTATGTCTGACCATACCATTTATTATCAGTGCACCTTGGCCACTCCCCCACTTCACACAACTTGCAATCAACACTCTGTAAGGCTGAGTGGAAATGCTATGAGCAGTATGAGTGGTAACAGCTTGAATTCATCAGAGGAGCTTAAGTGAATATGGCACCTGCCTGTTACCAAAATGGGTGGGAATTCTTCACTGCCCTCAGTCTGGACAGAAACCACAAGCCAGACACTCCCATCGCAACCAAGCCAATCCCATAGGTAATGCTTAACTCATCACTGTGATTTGGGGATTGAAAATCAACCATCTACACACAGAGTTTGTACTCATTGTCTACAAGCCAATACATGAAGTGGTCAAATTCCAAAAGCAAATGCTTTTGCTTTTCACATTTCATTCCTAGTGACTTCTCAAAGCATTATTACCTCATTAATATCTGCATGAAGCTTATTCTTGTGGTTTACTGGAAATGGTTTACTGGAAAATTATGACTTCTTGGCATTTAGCATAACATGAGTAGGATTTGAAGGCAGGACAGCCCATGATAAAGGGCTTCTTAGACACAGTTCTGATACAGGTTCTTAGACTATTTTAAGAATGACTCCTAAACAGCTACAGATCAAGCAGATATTTTATATAATGGATGCAAGAAGGACTGACAGTCTGATTTACAACTGGAATCCAAAGAGTTTCTTGCTTTTGAAAAGAAAGACTTTCTCCTTGTTTTACAATTTCCATTTGGAAAAACAAATCCTCCTAGCTTTTCACTTGAGCTTTCCAAAAGGTCATAGAGAGAGACCAAAACCAGGTGAGTTTCTAAATACTTCAGGCCCCTTCTGTGCACCTCTTTCTTTAGAAGCCAACTGAAATGAGAGGAATAATTTTACTTTACTCTAGAGGGTCTGCATAAGCCTTCAGAAAAGGTGGTATTTCTCAAAGGCACACAGGTGGATATATGTCCTTCAGCCACATTCTTTCTGCTCTGGTGTGGATGGCTGATGAGATTGTTCTCCATCTGCCACATCGGGCAAATAAGATGATATCAGAGCTCTCTGGGAGTTCCCTTTGGGCCATCAGGTGATTCTCCTCTATGGCTGACCCTGAAGTTGGGACCCCATCTTCTCCCATAGGAGGGTTTTACGTGCATTTTGATGCAGGGAAGGAAGAGGCTTAGCAGCCTGAGAGCTTGCTCTCTTCCATGTAAAAACTCTAGATAATTAATCTTGCTACCATCACACAGGTAAGGATATGGAAACAGGTGTAACAGCCCAGAGATAGCCAAGAGACCACAGGTGTCCTTCACCCCATTTGCCATTGCTGAAATCTACTCACTAAAGCTTCTCCTGTTCCATTTCAACCTCAAAATTCTGCCAAATCACCAGTGCCAGAAATTGCTGCCCACTTCTTCTGGGATTATGATTCATTCCTTCCTCAGACTTACAAATCCATTTCCTTCTCAGTGGCAGAGGATTAAATTTCTTTCAGAATCAGCGGAAACACTCCGTGCTCTTACAAAAAACGTATTAGTATTAGGACAAATTAATCTCTGATCTCATTCATCATTTACTTCAGCCCTCTTGGGAGACAGTATATCAGTCTTTTGACAGTCAGCACAGACTTATCGTCTCAAAGAAAAAGGTTTGGCATCTGGTAGAGGCACTGCAGCTCCAGCAGCATGAGAGCAGGGCATGACGAGGACAATCCTGACACAACTCTTGGATGCCAACAGTCCAGTTATAATGGCCTGTGGTAGCTCTCCCTGAACTGACAACAGTGCAGGCCCTGCAAAATCACTGATTTTCACATGACTTCCTATTATTAACCTTCATCAGAAATCTGAAGCTTCCTCAATGAAGGTTCAACTGTATCAAGCCTGCTTACGCAAGGGCTCCACGTGCTCCCTTGAATGACTTTCCTTCCCACATTTCTCATTGTCTGTGAAGTGGTGCAGAAGTGGATTAAATAAGCCATCATCTCAGTTAGTGATAATGAGAAAATTGAAACAAGCTGTTCCATAAATGTGATCATTATCTAGTAAATTAAATGAGATATTCAAAGTGTCCACCCAGCAATGGCCAAGGAACTTCTCTTACTCTGCATTTCTTTTATCTGGGAGAAAGAGGAAATGATCGCAACCTCCCACAAACCAGAGACTTAATGGACACACTGTCATTAAAATCATCTGGCTTTCCACACTTGCTGCAATGGACACAGCACGGTAACTATGGGCTGTTCAAAGACTGAGAAATTAAACTACGGCTGGTCCTAATGGCCAGTTAACAGGGACCAGATTTTTGAGGTTTGTCTTCTGAAGTGTGGAGCTGGGGACACCATACGTCACCTGGGTGAGAACTGTTGTCATGCACATACTGCCTATAAGTCCACTGTAGACAGAGGGATAAAGGAGAGGAGTAATCAAAGCTTCATACCTGGTTGTTAATGGGATGTCAGTGAAGATGGGGGTATGGGGGAGAAAAAAAAAAAAAAAAAAATCAGCCTGTCTACCTCTGTCTTCTACCTAAATGCCTGAGATTCTAAACCTTGAGAAGTGAATGTAATTAAAAAAAAAAAAAAAAAAAAAGACTCTGGAAATCAGGACTTTGTATTTACTTGTTTTACCATGCAAAACACTGTCAAAAAGCCCAATAATTTTGTATTTTCATAGTCTTGGGGTGTTTTTTTTTTTTTTTTTTTTTTTTTTTTTTTTTTTTTGTGTTTTTTTTTTTTTTTTTTTTTTTTTTTTTTTTTTTTT
>JANIJG010013999.1:110615-140387 GCA_024611175.1 Megaceryle torquata | reverse complement strand
TTGTTTTTTCTTTGTTTTGGGGTGTTTTTTTTTTTTTTTTTTTTTTTTTTTTTTTTTTTTGTGTGTTGTTGTTTTGTTTTTTTTGTTTGTTTTTTTTGGTGTGGTACTGTTGATCCTGTTTCCTCTTCTGGAGAGCAGGATAAAAGCATGCCCCCTCCAAGCCAGATCCTCCTCATCCCTAGAAAAAGCTGACTAGTGGGGAGCACCCACTCCATGGCTGGTCCCTTGGTCCCAGCTTTGCTCTGAGATGTGGAATGTTTTTCAAGAGACACCACCAAGGCCTGTGAACATTCCTAGGGCCAGGGGGAACTCCCACACCACCAGCCCAGCAGGGCCCAGGGTGTATGACATGTTCGTGGTCCATACTGGCCCAGTCTGCTCTCTTCACCCCAGTTACCAGCACACCCTAATGTAGGGTTGCTCAGACATATGGGATCCATGAGGTATCCAGTCCCAAAGCAGAGAAGTGATCTTACAATGGGACCCACGCAGAAGACACATTCAGTGAGCTTGTATCTAATGGTGCTTCAGCCTGCAAATGCTTGTCAGATGCTCTGAGAAAGCATCTAAAGCATAGCAACTCCAGGTATTTTGTAGCTTATACAAGAGTCTCGACAAACCACAAACAAGTGACCAAACTGTGAAATTCAGAGGAGGCCCACGTTATTTCCAAGAAGCCAAAACTATCTTCAAGGAAGTGTGCTGCTGGGCGCTCTCCATAAGAACACTTGGCTCTAGCAAGCCCCCAGCTCTCTCTTCCTGACAGATTATCCTTAGGATTGAGTAAAGGTGCAGGCAAGGAGCACAGTGCACTAATCCAGAGTTCTGAGCAGTCTGAGCCAAAGGAAAACCTCTGTGGCAGCGATGGAGAGCCAGAGCTGCAAGCTCCAACTGTCCATTGGAGGGCAAACTGCTCCAAGCATTGCTGCACAGTCGGCATTGCTAACTTTGCTTGCAGCCAGCCTCCTTTCCTGAAAGATAATCCCAGCCTACCTTCCAAGGAGTTTGTTTGGAAATTTTGGAGGAGCTCTTATTTCAACCAGACAGAAGCGCTGGAAAAGGCAGTGACTGATGCAGGACACACTGGGAATGTCCTGCAGCTCCTTGGCCAGCACAGTAATTTCTCTTTTCCCCAATGGCAGAAGCATTACAGCAGGCATTTAGCACAGCTCAGTCAAAGCAGACTGCTAGGAAATGTCGGAGAAGGTTAAAAATAGGGATTGTGCTGATTTGGTGTTAACTCTTAATGGAGAAGGCAGTGATTTCTCGCTGGGTGCCTGGAGGCAATCTAGAAGGGATTGCTGGGTGCAGGCATCACCACCAGCCTGCTTTTATTTAGCAGTCTCCCCGCTGTGCTGCCTTCGATTGCCTTGGCTCCCTCTCATTTTCCTTCATAGCTCATTTGTTTTCCTCCTAACACCACAGAAATCAGCCCAGAATGGCCATTTTCATGACTGGCCTGTTTTCAGCGTGCTTTCTGGTTGGCCTGCAGTCCCGATGGCAATACGGAGCATCAATTAACGAGGTGTGGAGACTGTAGCCCATCACCATGGAGAGGGGCAGGCTGCCAGAGCACAACCTGAAGATCTCTCTATCTCCCTGGTTGTGCCCAGCAGCATTCTCATCTGTCTGCATGCACATCTCCACTCCTTCATTTCATAGCTTTTTAGCATGGGAAAGCAGGGAGGTACCTCCCTTGCAAATACCTTGGCCTCCTTTTATTTAATGGTGAATTTTAAGATTAAAATCAACTGAGCTCTGTGTGCCTAGGCCAGTTCCCAAGTGCTTTATTTCTTTTTAGTGCTCTGTATGGACACAATGTACAGCTATATTCTAGCTGGAAAGTGGTGGGGATTAATAACATCAAGGAAAGACAAACTTAAGAACAGAGTGCCAGCACAAATGGCAAGTTGCTCCCTACCCATCTGCAGACAGTGCCTCCAACAAACTCTCCTTACTGCTGTATAATGCTAGAATGGACAAAAGCTTCTCTCATCCTGAAAAATAAGAAATGTCCCCAGAACACCTCCTTCACTTGGGAGAAGACAAGTCACACTAAATACAAAGTGAAATATTCAGAGTTTTGTTAAAAATATAGGAAGCACATGGACTGCGATCTGCTCTTTCAAGCCAGCTGCCACTACCACCCAAAAGCCCTTGGAAACCAAGTTGCTCTATTTCTCCATTCCTTGAAGCATCATGGAGGAACCATTGGACAAAGTTCATTCAAACATTTGCTCAAATGGACTGTGATGGAAATAAAGTGAATTGAAGTCAAAAGGCATAGCATACAACCAGGTTTTGACTGAATGACCTGCTAACACACCCAGAACACAAACCAACCTATGAAACCCTCGAGATGGTCAAACATGAACTCCTTATCTACCCCCAACTCTGTTTTGCTGATAACAACCCACCCTATCCATGTGCTGGGGAAAGACCAAGTAGTCCAGGCAGCAATTTGTCTCTGTGACCACACTGCGCTGGAAGTGCAAACCTGGTGACACTTCTTGCAGACCTATCAACCTCCCCAGGGCCATAAAGGGTTTTGCTTGAGTAAGCACCCATGAGAGTGTCCAGCAAGCTCCAGTAAGCACTGTATCTGCTCAGTGAGCCCAGATCTTGGCAGAGCTGAGAAGAAGGGTACACGTGCAGAGAGGCAGCCCAGTAAGAAGTGAACTAGTGGGTATTCAGTGCAGGAGGACAAGGAAAGATTGACCACCAGCCACAAGGGCAGCTTCCCGTGCTTGAGCTGCTCCTGGCCAATGTACAGCTCAAATCCCTCTTTAAATCCTGACAGCAAGTTGTTCAAGGCCCTGCTAATCCCCTGCTCTCACATCTGCACAGCTCCATAATGAAGCAGGGGGCAACTGCTGGGGCTTCTATGTGTTCAATACTGACACTTTCAAGGTGGTTTTGGTCTTTTTGGTCTGCCAAGCTTTTCTCTGTGCTTAAAGGCTAACACCACATAACAGCAATGCCCATATTTTGTGATGGAGTTTTAAAGCCCTCATAAAGCACAATCCACAGCCCAGGGGGTGAGGGACAGACTTTCTGTGACTTAGCCCCTATCCTAAATGTGAAAACACCAAATGACCAGCCATGAGTGCTGCAAAGTCTGGACATTGTGCACAACCAGATCACTCAGGCGTTGCAGTTTCCAGGCTCATGCATCTGGCTACTGCCAGAGCTGCTCAGATAAGAAAGAGCATCATCCTCATACTGATCAGCACAGCAGGGTTTTGGTAGCAAGGCCTGGCAAACCATCAACCTTCAGAAGCAATGGCTTCACCACTGTTTCTGCAGCGCGATGGACCAAGCCAGCACATCTTTCTGTTTTACTTCTGCTCTAACAGGAAAGGCAGAAAACGGCACCTGATCCCAGACCACAGGTAAAGAGAAGGCTTCCAGATCATTGCACAAATAATAGTAATATTCATGGAATTACAGGAAAACCTCACTTTTCTAACTCAAATTCCAGGTTGAAAGGCAGTGCTATTAGCAGTCAAACATGAGCTCAATTGCTTTTATTAAAGAGCAACTGTCTAATCTCTGCCTGGACTCAGTCCTGGGTTTTAATGCCTGATGAACTACTCCCTTTCAGGATTATTTTTCATCTTTCATATTTTGGAGCTCTATATTTCCGTTTATCGCTGCAGAAAAGGACCTATTTAAACCAGCTCTCAGTTGCACTGGCAATTTAAAGCACCATGTGAGAATTTGTGGCAGAGTGGTGGCCAAAGAATATTTCAAGGGGCTTTTAGGGTGATCTGCCATTTTCCAGAACAGGGCACTCTCAAATCAAGGTAGGGTGGCGCTGTCTGTCTCAGCCCTTGTGGCAGACACCAAATGTCACCTCCAGAAAATCAAGTTATCAACCTGTTTCAGTAGAAGTCACTGGAAGATTGACACCCCATTCTGGGTCTTTCATATGAAATAACAAAATAAAAGAAAAAAAAAGGTTTTAGGTTTTGAGTTTTTCTTTCTCGAGCACAACCCTAAATTGCTGAGGAAAATACATGGAACTTACCATGGAAATTGCTTATGTATCAAGTTCTAAAATTCTAAGAAAAAAAAATCAAAGCTCATAAAAAATAATAATTAAAAAAATTATTTCTCAAGATCCTTAAGTACCTGCCCCCTAAATAGTTTACCCTGAACCATTGGATCTCATTACTTACAGGCACTCATCCAAATTGTATCCCACACTTAGATGTAGCATCTTTCTCCTCTACCACTGTGAGCCCTTGCATCCCAGTTGAGATCTCTCAGGACCATCTGATATCTCTCTTCTCCTAAAAGATGACATCAGCTCATCCTAGAGGAGCACAAAGTGCACCAGCTTTTGCTGTTCTCCTCCAGAGTGTAGCCCTAACTGTACTAACGCTGATCCAAAGCTGCTGTTCTTCAAGAGCAGCCCATGTTGGACTTCACCCTTAGGCCAGTGTAACTGTGGTGCATTAACCTCAGGGAAGAGCAGCAGCTATTCTGGACTGACCAAGGACCATCAAAAAAATCCACAGCCTCTTTAGCATAGGATGACCAGATTCTCCAAGGTTTGGAGCCAAGAGGGTTAGCTGTGAGCAATACCTAATGCCTTAGATGACTACTGCTTCTACACAGCCCTCTCCCATTCTCCCATCATCTATGTATTGCTAAGTACCGTATTTAAGGACACAATTTTTGCAGAAGCCAAGATATTTCAGTGCAGAACAATAGGATTTACTAATTGGGCAGGTGGGATGGAGGGAAGGAGAATAGGTCTTAGTCACTACCTCCATATCAAAGAAGCAAAGAGAATATTTTCACAAATGTCCTTAAAAGAGAACAAAATGTCCCTGTTAAATCCGGTAACTGGGTCACAGTATGGAGCCAATGAAACTCAAAGCCCTGAACGATATCCATGCTTTGGGGTGACAGTGTGGAAATTTTCACGCAACAGCTCAACAAGTAACAGCAAAATAAAGAGCATATCAGGTGATTCATGTACAGCTCTGCGGGTCCACACCACACTGGAGCCACCAGAAAAGGCTCACTCGTGCATTAAGGCAATTCCACCTACAGACTGCCCTGAGCCTTCAGTATGTTTTACTTTCTTCCTTTGTTTTTGCGTGTGTCTAATTATTGAGGATGTTCATGAAGAAACAGGATTTCTGGTCTCTGGAAGCCCATCTGCTCCCACTGTTTATTTCCTGCAGTTGTCACAGTTGTCTCGTAATGAATTCCAGCATCACAACTGCACTGATGGCTCTTCCCATGGGGAATGCACAAGGAAACCACCCTGGTTGAGAAAGCAGGCCTGCAGTACCCAAAGGACCCCAGAGACATGGGAAAGAGCAGAAGGTGGCCCTGTGTTTCATAAGACTTCCACGAGTGAAGGAAAATCTGGGAAACAGGATTCATTATGGCAACACATCCCCCCCAGGCTGAGAACCTAGAGGCCTGCTCTGTAAAGCAGTGCTAGGACACTACACACTTCCAGTCCAAGCAGAGCTGACTTCCCGCTCTGGTCACTGGTTGGGCCAAGCAGTTGTGCTGGCTTGGTGCTGATGCAACCAGTCCTGGCTGGCCAGAGAAGGTCATAGGACCTGTCTGGAGGGATAAATCTGGCAATGAGCTTTCAAAAGTTCAAGAACTTTGAGGTGGATCTACCCATGCCCTCCCTCAGCATAAATGCAACACTAGCAGCCTCCATGACTACCTCCTACTCCAGCACCTACCTGAGCAATGAACTTCTGGAAGAAAGAAATACAGTAAAAAAGTTAATAATAACAAAGGAAAATGATTAAAGCAAACTCTGCTCCCACTCTTGCCTTGAAAGACAAGACCTTTCTTTTAGGCTTGGTTTCACTGGGCTTTCCAAAATACTGTGAACTCGACATAGTCTTCTCTTTCTTCCCGCCAGCTCTGAGACCTGGCTCTGCACCTACTTTCTGCTTCCCTGAGGAGCCTCCAGCTAGTTTCTTGGGCAGTCAGGTCCCTCTCCAGACTGTCCCTGCCTCCGTTGCCCATTAGGCTCACTGCCCTAGAGCCCACTTGGCTGTTTCTCCCCAAGAGCAGGCTCCAGGGCTCTCTGAGAAGGCAGACCTTTCCCTCTTTCAGGGCCAGACCTAAAGTGCAGAGCATGGTAGAGCACACTCTGAGAGGACAGATTCACAACCAGACATAGAGCAGACTGCCCATACCATCAGATTGGTTGGAGAAGTCAAACTTCCCAAGGGAATTAATCGTACCACTGGTGCACATGTTGTGGTGTAGTTTATGGGGTGGACTCGAAAGAGCAGAGAGAGAGAGCAGCACTCCACAGGTCCGTGCACAAACTTTCAGATGAACCACACTCACATCTGGTTTCCACCTGGTCTGCATTCCCCTTTCTGACCACCACCCACCTTGAATGTCTGCAAAGACTTTGCGAAGTTACCAGCAAGTAAAACAGAGCTTTTCTCCCTGCTCTCCCAGCTTGACACTTGGCTTCACCAGCTCAAGGGAGGAGTTGAGGTTTTGTCACCAGCTCGTATGTACCTGCCTACTCCATCCCACCTGCATCCTGCAACAATGACACCTTCATAGCAGATGACCTCTCCTTTATTGAAGAATCCCAGAGATAAGGTGGCCAGCGCAAAAGTACAGGCAGGTCAGGGGCATCCAAAGCTCCATGGAAAATGCATAGACTGTGCCATCCTGCTCTGAGAGTTCACGAAGGGGCGATAACACTTTATACTTCAATTTTGCTTTCTACAAGTACAGTGAATTAACAGGGTTTACCGAAAAACACCCAAGAAGAGTTACAGTTAAGGTCTCCTTACAGCATATACATACTGCTCAACCAGGCTGAATCTGGAGAGGCCCATGTGATGAAAGAAGCACAGTAGTTTGTCCTAAGCAAAGAAGCACAGCTTTGGGGATCATTTGCTGTCCAAAATATCTATTCAAGATTTGATGCTACACAGGAGGAAGAACTTGATCAGGGCTCCTCTCAACCCTGACTGGCAGGACAAGCACATGCAACCTGGGAGAGTGAATGGATGGGAGAGTGAAATGGAGAAAATAAGGCAAATGTATGAGAGGCAGATGAGTATTATTTTAACCACAGAAACACCATCAGCTCTGATGGGCTTTGGGTTATTTAAGAGGTGATAAAACAAAACAACACATCACTTTGTTTTCTTTCTTTGCTCCCTTTCTAAGCAGCACTGATAAATTAAACCCAGGTAATGCCAAAGTACAGCAGTGCCTGTGCCTGGCTTCATTCTCATTTGGGAGCTTCCTTATTTGAAGATTATACATCTTCATTTCTACACCGTTCCAGAACAAAGACAGCACTGTTTTGTTACTGTACAACTACTTAGTCATTGCTGAACCAAGCCAGAAAATCTAGTATGTCAGAAAAAGCATGAATAAAGGATTTGATTAGGGCAAGGGAAAGAGGGAAAGGGGAATAGATATATGAGATTTGCACTGCTGCTTCACAGAGTTATTAGAAGCAGTGGGGACACTTGGATTGCATTTTGAAAAGTTCACAATAAAGCTCTTAATCATTAAATTCTTGGCTGATGTACATTAATATAAACTTAGGGACTTTCATACTTGTGAAGGGTGCAGCTCCTAAACTGGACTGTTTCCTAATTTCTTTGCCTAATTTCTAACAAAATGCCATTCACAGAGCTAATACCTGCTACGCAAATGGTCCTGTTCAGCCACTTAAGCCTCACTGCCTGTGGATCTCAGTGGGGCTCTGAGGCAGAAAACACAGCATTTTTGGCCTTTTATGTCTACAGGCTACATCACTACTCACTTCAAGTATGGAGCTTTCCAAATCTGAGCTGACCCATTTCTGCCTGTGGCATTGAGGGCACCTCTTCCATTAATCTCATGTGTCAGCATGGTACAGTTGGTAATATTTGTCTCTGGGACAGCAGGTTAGGGATTTACTGAGTCCTGCACATCATGTCCTTTATTTCAGTGTCAACCAAGGATAAGCCAAGGACCTAGAGCAAAGCATGATCCATTACAATTTCATGCTAGGTGGGTGCTGTATTGTTAGAAACACAGGTCTGGCTTTCAGATGAGAAGCCAAGTCTGAATTGCTGCATAGCTGTATATGCTCCAGATTTGGGAAGAATGGTATATTCACATTTTCTCCCTTCTGTCACCCAATAGGACTTAACATAGCTAAAATTAATGGTGATGCAGAAAAAATGTAATAAAGTATATACGTGGCTATAAAATCAGAAGTCACACAGACACAAACCAGAAAACAGACAGAAATAAATGTATTTTTCTTGATAATGCCAAGAGGTTTTGATCACAGTGCTGTGGAGTGCTGGGCACGCAGAGGCAGAGGAGAGAGGCAATGAGCAGTGACATTTACACTGCAGAGACGACCGCTCCTGTGCTCTGACCCCAGCACTGCCTCCCTTCCTGCTCAGGGGACAACTCTGCTACAGACATCTTTCCATGTGGCTCCAGCTAGCTGCCGCTGTAAATGGCAGCAGGCTGGGTGACATTTCATCAGGTGGCAGTTTCTGAACACATGGCACTGCCCATCCCACCCTACACAGGCACCCTCCATAACTGTTCACTGAGATGTGCATCACAGGGATTTTTTGGGGAGAGGCAGCCCTTTTCTGCAGCTTTGGACCTAATCTCTTTGCACCCTGCAGACTTATGGGTACAGAAAAGAAAGTGGTAGCAGATTTGCCAACACTTTAAAAAAGCCCAGTGCCTTTTCTGCCCTGGCAACATCCTCCAGCTTCTGTAAAAACAAAATGGAAGTGTATCTGGTTGTTAATGAAACGCACGTCTTTTCACAGTAAGACACAGTGAGCCTCTGGGGCTCATGTTAGGACTGCAAAGTTTGTTTGCATACCAGAAGGCCAGGAAGAATTATCCCATCTGACTTCCTGTACATCTCAGCCTATTCATTTTCACTCAGTTACCCTGTATTAAGCTTAGTAACCCCAGTATTAAGATTAATGGCTTATGTTGATTACAGCCTATCTCAAAGGAGAGACTATTACAGCATTTGAGACAAAGCAGCCTCTGCTGGGGGTTATTTGTCCCCAGGGCTCACTGTCCCTGCTGCCAAAAACACAAGCCCTGTTGAACTTTCTTTGCTTCATTCTACCAGCTTCATTCATTCTTGCTCTGAATTAACTCCTGAGATTAAGGAGCCCTTTCGTATACGGAATTTTCTTTCTGTAAAAGTACTTGGGCAGAGAAGTCAAATCACTTTTCACTTCTCTTTGCCTCACGGGACAGGTCTCTCACCCTTAATACCTATTTCTTTAGCTCTCATCTCTCTTTTTATGGCTCTGTGCTCTACCTTCTCCAGGTTTTCAAGCCACTTCTTAAAAACCAAAATCAGCACCCGATCTGCAGCTCACAGTGGCACAAGATCTTGGGATGTTGCAGCCTCCAGCATCACCAGAAGGAACTTGCTACTCTACACACTTTAACCGACAGCAGCACCTTTCCCAAATGAATCCACCTCCAAACAAGGTGGGTTAAAGTAAAATTGAGGCTGATAAAAATGAAAAAAACCCAACAACAACAACAAAAAAGCCACAAACAAACAAAACAAAAACACACAAAAAAACCCCAACCCACAAACAAACAAACAAACAAACCCCCCAAAAACCAAACCAGCTAGGTTCTCCTTTGTTTCTGTTATGCAGCTACTTGAGAAGCCTTTCTGTAGATTAATGTAGTCCTTTATTGTAGCTGCTGTAGCTGCTTTGGGCTGGTATCAGATAGGTAACATTTTAACATGGTTCAGAAACTGCCTCCAACATTGCTCCTGAACCAGATTCACTACTTTGTGGCCTGGTAGACAAGTGCAGATACTGCATTTGGTATTTTAGGGAAAATACTGCATTTTCTGATACAGTCGCAACCGTCACATTGCCTGTTGTACATAACTTTTAATCTCCATACTTTTTTGTGATTATTAATGGGTGCAGTTCAGTGCGAGCTGATCTCCCAGCATGGCAGCCAGGGAGCCGTGGAACAACATGAACTGTCATGTTGTCACATACTCGGCTGCTAAGGTGGAAACCACTCCCTGCACTCCTTGCTGCTGGAAACAGAAAGGGGATCTAGGTTTCCATGGGGGGTTTCTGGGCTTTGGTCCTAGAACAACTAAATCTTTGTAAGTGAAAAAGGCTTTGCCTAGGTAATGTGATGTGATCTTCCTCACTAGTCTGCCAGTGCAGACAATTTGTCCTGGTGATCTATCAGAGCAGGGCTAACCAAGCACAGGTCAGCGAGAAAGATGCATTTTAAGTGCTACTTTATCCATTCACTTCCCTGCTGCCTTGTGCCAAGACTACAAAATCACTAGATGGGCTAAACAGAAATAAACATCACCAACCCCTTTTTTCTGCCACAATCCTTCCACTGAACTCAGTTCTGGCACTGAGCAGCCACACTGGTCACGACACAGTTGAACAGATTCCCCAGAGATCAGGTATGCCTGAGATGAGTACATTTAGGAAATGCAGAACAATTTGCTTCATTCCCTGCAAGCACTGACATTGCAGTGACACCTCCCCACACCAAGCTGCTCCAGGTTCTGGCCATTTGTGTGTGCCCTTAAGCAGATAACTTATATGTCTTCCTACCTGCACAAGACCTTCTAAGGCTTCTAAGACTCAGATCTGAGCCCTTTTCTGTTAATATTGCCATGCAGTAGGACTTTATTCCCTGCCTTGAAAGTCACCTTATCTCAGTGTGTCTTCTTTTTACTCTAGTTTTTTGTTGCTGCCATTTGCTTCCCTCTTCAGACCAAGCTGAGCACCAAGCCAGCTAAAGCCACTGCACTGGCACAAAAACCACATTTCCATCTGGTGAACAAGGAAGCACCTTGAAAGCATGTAGAAAGGAAGACACCCTGTCTTCCTCTGGGCTTTCCTATAGCTCTGATGTGGTACTTCAGCCTGTTCACTAAAACCTCCTCAAGTTCACTCCAGTCATGAGCTAATTAAGACCAGGTTTAATACAGTCCCAGATAAAGGACTGAAAACAAACTAGCCTCAAAACTCATTAAAAAAGTTCTTCTTTTAATCATCAGCGTTGCTTAACTCTACCTGGAGGACAAGACTGCACCTTATCACTCAATCCTATTGTATTTTGATGTCAAAATAATACTCTTCTAGGACAATGACACCATGTTCCCTTAAAGGCATGGTTCACAGCACATAAGTGGGCCAATGCTTATTAGGTGGCTATCACCACCAGTCTTCGGGGCTATTTCTACTGCAGGTTGCTGGGAACAATTTCAACGTGAAGAAGGAGCCTCCCTGTTTTCTAACCAAAATAGTGCTGCGCATATCAAAATCAGGGAGCACAACCAGCATCCCTGGATGCTTGTACAAGTGCAGGCTGCTCAGAGCTGTGGCCCAAAAGTTCATTACCTGGGGGGGTGGGCTGCAGGACCAGAGCAACTGAAATCTGGTTCCTGCTCTCCAGCATGCCCTGACTCTCTTTTCCACTCTCAGTCAGGCAAGAGCATCTCTAAGGCCATAAATTAACATTTGTGAAATGTTTTGGGGTCTTGAGATAGGAATGGCTATAAAATTCCCAAGAAATATTGATGGATTTTATTATTTATTAATGCTTCTGTAATGCACTTAGTCTGGAACTCTTGGAGCATTTTGAACAGTAAAAGGAAAACCATCATACCTGGGCAGGGGCTTGAGCTCTGCATCAAGGTGACCCTGTGGGCTGCAGAAGACCATTTTCATGAGCAGCTTTGTGCAGGATGAAGCCAGGGGGTTAAAACAAAGCAGAGGACAAGTGCCTTCTGAGACACTGAGTCAGGCACTGGTTGTCCAGGCCTCCCAGAGCAACATGAGGCCTTTTAGATGTGGATGGTGGGACAAGGCAGGGTGTCACCTGTAGCAGGAGGCACTGTTACATTACCGTGTCCCAAAATTCGGCCTGAAGATGCAAAATTTTACTCAAACAGCTCTGTGTCCAGCCTTAGCTCAGCAGGAACGGGTTTGTCCCAGCTGGGAGAGGTCGTCAGGTCAGGAGGGCAGAGCAGCACTCATGACCCCTCTGGCCACAGGCTGGACCTTCCTCAACAGGATACTCTGCAGCCAGCCAGGCACATTTTTTCTCTGCATTGTGTTTTTAATCGGAGCACAAAAGCCATTCGTTTAAGTGGGTTTAAATGGTTAAAGGCACTTGTTCCTCTGAAAAGAGAATGAAATTGCTATTGACACCCCCACAAAAGAAAGGCTTTTTAGACACAGCACAGAAAGCAGGGGATGAGGAGTCTTTCTCACTTCCAGCCTCCTCCTTTGCTCTCATTATAGAAACAGGTACCAGTGGGTTCAAAGGAACAGAAACTTAATGGCCTCATTGGCAATTTGATGAATAATTAATGGTGCTGCATTAATTGGGAAGTTAACTAAGGCCTGGAGAGAGACCACCTTTAATGCAGAAAAGTATCTTTGGGCAGTCATGACTGACAGTGGGTCAGAGAGACACGCAATGATCTACGCACTGCATCAGTCAGAGAGCACAGATGAACAGATGCTAAAACATTTCTCTCACTCAGTGCCATACACTGTGGAACTTTTTTTAATGATGGTAGGGACTGGCAGGTATGTCAGGCTTCCCTCACTCACCCAACTATATGGTGCAGGATGGAGATCCCGTATGTGTGACCCCCCAGCACATCCCAGCAGAGCTCAGAGCAGTGAGTCTGCTGTGGCTCCCCTGTGGAAGGTCTCACTGAGAAGCAGCAGGTTGTCCTTTGGCTCAGAGAAGCTCAGCTCACTTTCTGGCATGACCAGTGAGGCCACCATGCCCTATGAGGAGTCATGTCAATGCCGTGCAATGGTGCTTGCCATGGCAGGGCAGCCACCTCCAGCCCTACTGTGTGAAAAGGGGGTTGGCAATTATAGCCAGCACTTTGGGATTTTGCTGGAGATGCTCCTTAAAAGTGAAGCCTTTTGCTGGCAGGGCTTTTTGCAGTGTCTCCTACAATGGGCTGTCACTGCTGTGCTGTAATACAAATAAATAGTATTGCACATGACTCACTGGTTGTACTTGTGAAACATGAGGAAAGGAGGTAACAGCCAAACCTGTTTAAACACATTGGCCTGATTGATATTTTTAAAAAAACAACAGCAAC
This sequence comes from Megaceryle torquata, assembly GCA_024611175.1. Lineage (NCBI taxonomy): Eukaryota > Metazoa > Chordata > Aves > Coraciiformes > Cerylidae > Megaceryle > Megaceryle torquata. Next base: position 127,243 of record JANIJG010013999.1, on the reverse strand, counting down.
ACTGTGCCCATCGGAACCTGCTCAGATAAAAGCTAAATGTGTCATTGAAAATACCATCTCTTCAGCTTCTGTTCAGTTTTAATCATCCTCCATTCACCCTTTCCAAAAATAAAATGGGGGGGGGGGAAGGCAAAAGAAATCTTTCTGGCTGAAGCACTTGGTTCTTGCTCAAGAATCTGGTCTGAATTTTATAAAGGTTTCCTGGAAGCGGAGATCAAGGGGCTGGTTTGGGGCTCAGAAAAGCCCTCTGGCAGGATGAAGATGAGAAAACTGCCAAAGACCAAGACTGATACTCTGTCATTCGTGTATTGGGAACACTGCACAGGACTGTTCCTGTTAATTAAAATCAGCGGTGACCAAAGCTCATTTGCAGAGACTGGTCTTTGGCCAAGAGTTTGTGTTTGGATGAGGAAATGAGATTATAAAAGTCACGACTGGTCTCCAAGCTTGGGGTGTGTAATTGCCTCTCACACCTACCACCTTTCTTAATAAAAGTGGGACCGGGGTTCCTCACCTCTATTTTGAGCTGACAGACCTTGGAAAGGGACCAAAAAAATCCCTTCACTGGGATTGTCCCCAGTACGAGTGGATTAAAACTGCTTTGCAGTTGGCCCTCATCCAGCTGGATGTGGCTTTGACGTATTTATGACTTTTACGTGCAACATTTCTCCTCAGGTAAAAATCTGCGCCACGGTGAGCTTAACTGAAATGCATATTGAGATCCACAGGATTAGCCAAAGCAAGGACTTGCTTTATAGTTCAGAGAAGAGCAGTCCTTGGCTGCTGAGCCACCCTGCTGACCACAGATCCAAAGGGATGGCTGAAATGTCTTATATCTGACAGCCATCTCATGGGGACTCCCTGCATGACCATTCTCCAATACTGTGGGTGAACAATGGGCATAGGCACCAACTGATTTCCCCCCAAAACTGAACGTGTCACATTCTTTTATCAATAAGGTAGGTAGTACTGGTGGGCTGATATGAGCAACGTCACAGGATTGCTGCCTACTTAAATATATATATACATAGGAGAAAAAATACACACTGCCTTCAGCAGATACTGTGATTTAAGTCACAATACACCCACTGACATGTCCACCTCCATAAATTTACCGTCACAAGCATCCCAGTACAATGATACCACTGGGTTAGAGCAGTATAATCCTGTAGCATCACTCCTACCCTACAGTAAGTGATGCTTCCACACGCTGAGCCTACCCCAAATATCAAGGTTTTATTACCCCAGTGTAGTTTCACTGGGGAATTTCTGAGTCATGACCTAAGATGCCATGACATTTTCTCAAGGACTAATATAGTGCCTGTCTGGTACTCTCAGCCATACCCAAATCTCTGCTGATAAAGGGTGCCCAACAGAAAGAACAGGGTTAAGACAACTCATCTTCTCTAACAGCACCACTTCTCATTTGCTTTATTCTCAAAGGACAGAATCAAATGCTGAATTAACTAATTCCCTCCAGTAATACACCAACTAATTGCACTGGCTGTGTTTCCCCAGCTCACTCCATCCATCTACAGCCATTTACTCCTAATGTGCCCTAAAAGTTGGTTTCTAAGTAGGAAGAAGTCCTGTCTCATTCCCTGAGGAAAGCAGTATCCTTTAGAGTAGCAATATTTTACCATAGCTGCCTCACAGCCTGTTCTCACGGCTCTTTCACTGAGAAAATGCAGTATTAAAGCAGAAAATCCATCAGCAAACATCCCATCTGGTTGCTTGGGATTGCACAGGGTAATACTGGTTCATGGTAGGTGTTGTTGAACAAGGTCACCATCAGCTTTACCTGCTCAACATTTGGGCACATTTATCAGGTTCCTTGAGCACTGTAAAGTTGAAAAATGTTATAATCACTTTCCTCAGTGAAATCCCACTAGCTACAAGGACCCATCTACTACTTTCTGGACAGAAATTATTCTTGAATAGGGAACTCCAAGGACCCAAAATGGTCTTTGTGCAGCTGTGATTTACTTATTTTCCTCTGCAAAGTAACATCATTACAAGGAACAGCAATGTTTCTGTGGGGCAAGGAAAGTGGGGGACAGAGTCAAGAAAAATGAAAGGTATCACCAGTTCTGCTGGTATTTGTGATGTTCATATTTAGCTCCTATGTATGCTATGCAGAAGTGATGTGTCTGTTCATGGAGGATCCTTAGGGAGTAACTGCTGATCTCAGGGAAAGGGCTTGCAGACACCAGTTAGATAAACCAGACAGCACCCCCCTCCTGCCCAGTGACATGATGGAGATCTTCAACACTACAGAATGTGGGAAATTTTCCACTTCTGCCTAGAGAAAGGGATGGTTTGGGGTCAACGGCAAGGGTCAGCTTGGGGAATCTCAGGTCAATCCCTGCATATATCCTACTGTCTTCAACAGGAATGGATGAAAACCGGCACTGGGCTTGGAAAGTCTCCCCTAAAAGCACAGTGGTAGGATGCCCACTGGCAGGTGGTGGGGGTGGGGCAGCCCTGGTGTCACACGCTCCATGGCAAACACGTAAGTGTTGCATACCAGCATCCATCTCCTGTGCTGACAGCAGGCACTGGCATATGTCCAAGGCACAAAACTCAGGAGGTCTCACCAAGAACAGCAGGGTGACTTATCCAGCTTTCTACAAAGTCAAGCTGAGGATTAAGAAATTCTCATTACTGCTATTTGCACTGACATTTTTCAGTGTGACTCACAGGAAAGGCCTAGAAAAAGGTTGAGGTGCCCTGACCCTCAGGGCCAGGTGCTAACTACTCAACCATGCCTGTCAGATTGGGCAAAGAAAGTGCAGAGCTCTGGAGTTATGACAAGGTTTCACAACCTTCCAGCTCAGAGCTTTGAAAAAAACAGGTGACATTAAAGATTATTAAAAAAATCCCCTAACAAACTAACTAAAAAAGAAGAGAACCCTTCCCAGCACTAATAACAAGATTACTTGATGACAAAACAGAAAGGTACTAAAAAATAATCTGCGCATGTGACTAAAAAGTTTTGAGACAGAAAAAGAATAGAAAAGAGGAAATGTAATTGAAAGAAAAGCCTCTCTCACACTAATGTCATTCTTGACATTTGAGTAAGTAATTTTAAAGAAGACTAAAATAATATTTACATACTTAAAAAAAATCACTGGATTTTGAAGACAACTCTGTTAGATTATCTCCAGGGAAGTCAAGAATGATGGGCTAATTAAGCTGTGTTTGCCAAAAATCACTCTGCTTCTTTTTGTTGTTATTTGCTATACACTTCTTGCCTGGATTGGGACCTTTTCTGCAGACAGACCAAGCAATAGCTCTGGCCTCCAGATGTTTATTCATAGTAAATGTTTGCACTGTGGTGGTTCTCTGAGGCTGCAGCCAAGCACAGTAAAAACCCATTGCGAAGGTGAGCTCACCCTCAACTAACGCCAGCTCTGCTCGTGTTCGCTGGTCTTACCAAGCTAACACAGATTGTGCTTTATCCAACACCCATTTGCTAAGTTAATTAGGAAAAAAATACATAGAGCTGACACAGAACTGCAGCACAAATCAGACCTCAGTTCAAGACTCAGGCAGGTCTTCTCATTATTTTTTGTGGGCTTGTTTTCTGCGTCTGCTCAGAAATGAAAATCAACACACAACAAGACTAGTTTAGTGGGATGGGGGTTCTGAGTTAAATGGATGTCTCTGAACACAGTTGGTGAAAATACACCAGTGGGCTGGTGAGGGCCATGTCTGCCACTCCAAACTCCCTGCACTCAGTGGTGTTCTGAGAAACAAGCAGCTCTGCCTCAAAACAAGTTCTTGGACAATGTCACCAATTTCACGTATTTCACTAACAGGAAAGGGGCAGAAGGGAAGGAGGGAGGGAAGTGAGAAAATGAGGAAAGTGTTGGGCAGGATCAAGGAAGGACAAATAAAGGATTCCTGTATGCTAGGTAAGTCTCATAGCTCTCCAAATAAATGGAGGGAATTCCCATCCATTTACGAGTGATCATTTTAATTTCATCATCAAACCTCATTTCAGGTTCAGATCTTCCCAAAGCCAGTTGCCTGCAAAACTGCAACACTCACCACATGATTTATTCTGGATAATCTGCCTTTGCAATATGCTATGTACCTTCTTTGGCACTACGGAAATCCATAAATGACGTGGTTAGAGGAGCGGTAAGCTTTGTGCTCACACTAAAGACAGCTTAGGGAGAAATGACCAAGTATAACCTTATTTTCAACACAGCATAGCTCTCAAATGCACTGGGGAGGAGCTGACAGGTATTTTTCTGGTAAAGAAATATCACTAGCCTGAAGTCAAGTCTTGATTTAAGGCTGTGAGAGGTTATGAAACTAAAGATGTGATTCCAGGGGAGCAAACAAATGGATGATTTAGCACAAAAGACCATGTTTGAAGTACTAATTGCAACTGAACCAATACTTGCAGTAATGACAGTAGAAAAACTTAAAACATTCACAAGTATCATGAATAAATGTGCTGGGGTAGATTTCTGCTTCTTCACAACCTGAGATAATCAAAAAGCATTCAGATACTTGTGAAAATGTCCAGAAGTTTCACAAGACCTCCTTAATTTTGACGGAACACATATCTTAAGATCTTTCATAGAAGACTGTTACTTATTAATTTTTAATTTATTTTTTTCCTTAGTCCTTCAACTCCAGGTTTAAGGCTTTGATTCATGAAGCAGAAACAACACCATGTGATCTCACCAGCCACCAACCCTCCCAAATGCGGAAATTAACCATAATTAAACAATCCTTTAGGTGTAAATCCTCTCGACCGCTAAGACGACTTTTATCAGGAACACAGTTGCAAAAACTGGGACCAGTCTGTGAACAAATGAACATGTCTCACTGTAGGACCTTTGGGGAAAAAATGATCTTACAGTATGGAATAGAAAAACAACAGTTTTTTACAGCTTTGAGACCTTCTGTGAATATTTGTTGTGGAGGTATGAGCTGTAACTGGATTATTGTGGGACACACAGCTCATGCCAATCACTGCAGCTGCTTCAACTTCCATGGAGCTAGATGGAGTTACCCCAACCAGGTATCAAGCACAGGCTTTTCAATTAAATCTCACAGGACTTTGCTGCTCTCAAACATGCAGAAGTTCAGGGATGCTTTTCACAACAGGAAGAACATCCTAGTGAGTATTAAACTGAACTAATGTTCTCATGTAAAATGTGCACTCCAAAGGGCCCAGAGAAATATATCATGTACATTGGCTTAGTTGCAATCACTTAACAAAGGCCACAGATTTGGACTCTAAACACAAATGAGAAATTTGAAGACTGAGGGTGATCGAACATACTCTGAAAGTGTGTTTCTATCATCAGGTACAATCTGTTCTTCATTCAGTGAATGCATCTTCTGCTGAAAGAGGACAGGCTAGGGTGGAGCCAAGCACCTAGAGCCATGAACAGTCAGGATTCAGGGACAAAACAGCAGCCCTGAAACAAGTAATTCCAAGTTGGATTTTCCGAAAACTTGGAGATCATAAAAATGTCCAGTATCCACTGGAATGGTCTGGCACATTGATATCCAGGTCCTGTTAGCTACCCTAAAAGCTCTAGTCTTTATCAGATGATGTATTTTTGAATCTTAATCCACAAAACCTCTGAGTCCAGCCATGCTTAAGCATTAGTTCACTGAGGCCAAGAGGAAGGGTCTTTCTCTCATACGCATCCCAGACACTTCCCACCTTTCCGCCACCCACACCACACTGCAGACAGCTTTCCCAGGGAATTGTACACTAAAGGAAAGGGAAACCAAGCAAACAAACACACACACCCCCCAAAAAAAAAAAACAAAAAACCAAAACTTTGATCACTTTATTAGGGCACAATTTACACTATTTCCTTATGCCAAAACTCAGGACAGGAAATACAGACGTGACTTCTGTGAATCCTCTCCCTTCTTTATCATTTGAAAGGATGGGAACTTTGTGTCGTAGCTAGCTAGGGACGCACGCAGCTTGCTAAGATCTTTTCTGCAAGATATAAACAAATTGGCAGCCAAGAAGATTCTCTTTCCTAGTTGTTTATATGCTTTTCCTTTGACCTGGTCACCTCTTTCCTGCACAACTGCTCTCTGTGGGAATGTATTCCCATGTGCTCCTCTCCCACTTTCTTCACGCTTGACTCTCCTGCCTGAAAAACCCAAGACCTCTTGCTATCCCCTTTGATGTTGCTCTGAACAAAAAATGGAGAGAAACCTGTGTCTGATGCTCATCTCTAGTTCCTACACCAAGATATGCCACAGAAGTGTGATGTATCTTAAGTGCTCCTCAGATGCTGTATGTACCTCCAGGATGTCCTTTGAGCTGTGAATTCTGGCTATGCCCCCTCATAGGTGTCAGAGGAGAAACAAGGGCTGTCATGTGTTGAAGTTCCTGCTCTCCCCGATTCCCTCTCCCCTTCACTTCCCACAAGACAATAACAAGTTTTTAACCTGAAAAACACATTCAACAGTGAGGGAATGGAACGAGGCTGTGCCTGTCCCCAGTTCTGGTTTGGCAAACCCCACCAAATCACACACATAAGTCATGGCTGACATGTTAGGTGCCAAGGTGCAACCAGGTGGGGGGGTCTCTGGGATTCAGTTTAGCATTGGTAAGTGGAAGTCAAAGCCTGTGCAGATTCAGTTACAAATTGAAGCAAATGCTTTGAAAGTTCACAAAAAGCTAAAAGACAGCCCAGATTTTGCTTACTGTAATGACAGGCAAGCACAGGGGAAGGAGGGGTTTTATTTAGCTGTCTGTTTCCATGATGGGTCTGAAGCAGGTCTGCACTGGCCAGGCCCTCTGAGCCTGGTGGGTGCATATCAAGACCATCCAGGTTAGGAGGACAGTTTCCTCCCAGTCCATTTTGCAAAGCACTACTCTGTCTTAATTTCTCATGCTGACATGACTTCCAGCCCAGAGACAGCATGGTTACAAACAACAAGGCTGTCAGTGGGTCAAGCACCTAATTACAGTAGCAAGACCAGAGCAGATGGACAAAGGAAAAAAAGACTCCATGAAGGCAGAGATGTTGCACATGCAATGAGGAAATGTTGCCTTCCCAGTGGGAAATGCAAGGTTCAGTTTCCAATTCTCCCTGTAGAGAGGAACACAGCCCTGTGAAGAAGCCCCCAGGGCAATGTGGGGACATCCCTGGTGACAGACAGAAAGTGGCACTATGATCAGCTGCAGCATGGAAAGGGCTTGTGGCTCTGCTGTCGAGGGTGCTTGCCCTCCTGCTCATCTTGCTCTCAACCTCTGGACCCTCAGTGCCACCAGAAAGAAGAGGGGATGTCCCTTTTTGGTCCCCTAAGCTCTGAGAAACAGGAGGCTACGCTGAGGCCAGCCCTATTCTCCAGCTAACAACTGAGTGTGTCTTTGCAGATCCAGACCTTGGGTTTCAAATGGCCTAATAGTCAGGTGAGTCTGTACCAAGAGGTTGGAAAGTTCCCACTCTGAGTGCTACTTGACCCCACCATCACTGTGACGGCCAGAGAAGGATCCAACCTGCCTATCAGTCCAGGCTGCCCCGTGAACCACTCCCTCAACACACACACAAGGTCAAACCTGACAGACTTATTTCACAAATAATTAACTGGGCAGCCTCCCCTGAGCCTCTTCTGTTACTTCCTGGGCACATCCCTGAAATTAACCTCAGAGCTAATGAAGCCAATTATCAATGGCAGACATGGTCTCCCTCTAATTATTTTCCCTGGAAAGGTTACCCAAAGCAGCACGTTGTGAAAGCCAGCTAATTGCATTGTCTGCTCACAGCACGGAGCTGGCTCCTGTGGGGCTATGCTGGGCTCAGGGGGAGGCTCATGTGCCATCGCCCAACAATCAGAGCCTCCAGCTGAGGGGAAAAAACGTCTCAGAGAGGAACCCACTGCCAAAGTCTCCTCGCCACCAACATCGCTCAGAGATACAGGCTCTGACTGCTGGCTTATCCCCCCCTTTCAGATGTGGCCAGCCAGCCCAGCAGTCAAGTCAGAAGATCAGATGAATGTGCCAAGCTATCTGGGTGTCAGAGGAAAGCAGCTGGATGCTTCTCTTTGGAAATTGTTTTGTTTTCATACAAATGATTTTTTATTTTTTTTTTGAGAAAAGAAAGGAAATGAGAATTTTGGTTGGAAAAATCCAAGCTCATGACCTAGCTCTGGGACGTGGAGAGGGATATGGTTGGTAATATCAGCTATAGAAGAGCCCTGTGAGGATGCTGCCCCATTTCTAAATTAACAAAGGGGGGGGGGGAAGAGGAGGGAAATCCTGCTATTTTTGAAATTTCTCTAGAAAAAATATGGTCAGACCAAACCAAAAAGGAATGGCACAGAGCAGGACAAGAACTGCTCATTTTGCACTGTTTCTGTTCGAACAAAACATTTCTGACAGCAACAACCATCAATGTACCTGAAGACCTTATGCAGATAACAGTCTCCACTCAGGGACTTTGATAATCGACCCCCCTGTTTTATCTCCATGATTACCAAAGCATCCCTGAGAGGCTATAGCCCATCAAACATTTGCTCTCATCAGCCCACAGAGCACCCCAGAGAAGGGGAAAGGGCATCACCTTCTCATATATTCATACAGTAAAGGTATAGCACAACATATTGTGCCCTGTCTTCACCACCTGCATCCAACAGAAAATACAGTTTCAGTGCAAGACCCCAATGTCTTTGGTCCTATGGATCAGAGCTCAGCACACCCACCCTTCCCTATAAGGGAAGGTTTAGGAAGAAAGCAAAAATTTTGGAAGCAGCACTTCTCAAATCCTGTCCTTGTCATTTGGGATTAAAAAGGATAAAGTATTTATGCCTACAAGTAGACACCATTTGAGAATCTGAGGGGGAGGTAATACTGTGACTGCTTGTCACGTAACCAGGCTGAATCTCAAGGTTTGCTACTGCAACTCCCAAAGTACAGTGGGATCTTTGGTATTTCCAGTGGACTTCCCTGAGCCTATCAGCACCACCATAATGAGGTTGCTGTGAGACTCATTTGTTTTTAAACATACATCTAAAACTTATCTGTTGAGTAAAGAAGTTGCAATGTCCACCCCTCTAGCAGGAAAATCCAGCTGCTATGTTGGATGCTGAAGCTTGCTTTTATCAGAGGCCTCTTTGGAGAAAGAACACATTAACTCAAAGGTAGCTAACAAAAAAATACGTGATCCATCAAAAGCAAGCTCCAGATTTTTGGCATCAGCAGTGAGAGGATCCAAGCAACTGGGTGTTAGACCAACTGTGGGGACTCTGCCCCTCTCCTCTCCCTACTGTGGCTTGAGGCACAGTGTGCCTGTGCCCTGATGCGACACAGCCCATAATCACATTCACATGTCAGGTCACACCAGGCGGGAGATGATGTGTGTGACCACATTAAAGAAGGGAATTTTTTCCTTTGAGATTTCTTTGTTGACTTTAATAAAGGCTCCCTCTGGGTTTTCATGCTTCAAAGGAAAAGGAGAGAGGGACCGTCTTCACACATCCTAATTAACAACGTTTAGTAATTGTTCCTGCATGCTGCTTTGGTTCTGCATCTTTTGCACAACTCAAAGGAAGTAAGACATTTCTGAAAGGGCTTAGAGAACGTCAGTGTTCTCCAGCCTCAATAAACCTCAGAAGGCCATGGTGGAGAGGTGGATATGCCAAAAGACTCACATGTAATCCTGTATGGATATGGCCCTGGCAGAGGCACACATAGGGCCATGGGTAACCAGATACCATTTTCTACAGAGTTTCTTTCTTAGGTTGGAAGATTAAATTACTTTGGTGGCTTCTCCTCTGTCCTGTGAGAGGGCATAGCAGAGCAGCTACTCTGAAGCTTATGTTGCTCCATTTAAAGAACCCTTTAGGAGGTTAGCAAGGGAGCACAGCAGTCAGCATGCTACCAATACGTCCCCATCACCTCTGAGGTGCCTGACATTGCAGAGTTTCAGCACCTCAATGAAATCAGGATCCTGTATCCTACAGTGAAGTCCAGGGGGGACCAGGAAATGCCAGGGCCTTACAGGAAGCCAGTGGAAAATAGGTCAATTGTACACCTGCTATTTTCAAATGACACTTGGAGCTCCAGCTTTTGGTAAGAAAAAGAATTTTTCCCAACTGTGTGGCCACTGAAAAAAATAAGAAAACAACCATATTTTCCTAAACTGCATTTGTAAAGACAATGCAACTCTGTGGCACTGAAGCCCTGCCTTTGGTGCTCCAGCTGAAGACCTGCTGCCAGTGCAGAATGCAGCCCCCAGTATGTACCACCTGCACACCAGAGCTCCCACCAGTTCGCACCACTAGTCACTTCAGGGTGAGACACAGGCTTAATACACTGAACTAGCCCACTATGTCCTGCTGGCTGAAATATTGAATTCTCTTACTCATGCAAGTCTGTGGTCTTGTATCTGAGATAGAACACCACAGGCTTCTCCTAAATTACCTGTTCAAAATCTAGGTAAATTTCAAAGAATGAGTTCTAAACAAAGAAAGAGGAGGACTTTTGGAAACTCATCAGGGATTAAGTTATTTGCCAAACTTTATGACTCTCCACTCCCATGCAGGATTCTGGTGGACATACATCCTCATATCAGAACCTTCATCCTCATGGCAACACAATACCTTCATCCTTGTAACAATGCTCTCTCCAGAGTCTGACCAATCAGGGACTCCCACATCCATTTTCTGTAAGGGCAAAGCCAAACACTCAAGCTTCCCATACAACACAAATAATGTAAGCTGGGCAGTTTGTCACTATGCTATGTCTGTAAGTCATGTCCCGATACCTGAACCACAGAACTGTGCTTCTTCCCCCTTGAAAACAAGCATGGACAACTCTTGAGCTAAATACAGAGAATTCACCCCTTCCAGTGTGCTCAGCTGGAAGAACCAGGGCTCTGTAGTGTGTCAAGAGTCACATCTGGTTTTCCTGGCCTTTCCTGCAATGGTCCTCAAATAGTTCCCATCACCATTTAGTGATGGGAAGGTGGTGCTGGCTTTTCACTTACCGAGACAGTCTGTGCAAGACAGCTTGGAGCTCATCTTAAGTGGACTTCTTTAAAACCACCTTATAAGTCCCCAGTCTTCATTTGTCTGGAAACACTACAATGTGTATTTGAGCCAAGAACACAAGAGGTCCCAATGCCATTCACAAAATATTTAGGTAGAAAAGGACTGCAGTCCATTTAATTTTTTTAAGGGCAGCTGAGGCACTATTTCTGTGTCTGGCCTATAAAGAAGGTAAGTAAGAGAGTCCTCAGGCTGATACCATGAGCAGAAACAGGACTGGCAAAGTTTTCCAAGGACTCCAGGCCTAAGTATCAAAGTGATGGGTGGGCAGGTATGGTATGGGGAGGATACAGAGAACCTGCCATGAATACACCAGGTTTAAACTCATGTCCATTATGGCCTTAGGTAAACTACTGCTACATTTGTTAACAAACATGAAATGCAGGAGTCTATAGGAACCACATGTTTTCCATCCATTCCATGTGCTCCATCAGCTTGATGGAGTTAGATGATGCAGACAGACAGTCTGAGATCTGGGTTAAATAAGTTGAACTGCTTTATTTTTCTCTTGGCACTGCAGTGTGCGCAAGAAATTCTCACAGGGTAGAACATCTGGAGCACATTATTCATTAAGAGTGAAAGATGCTGTTGTGTTTGTGGAGGAACCAAGCACGCTTCTTGCAAGCATCTGACACAAACCAGAATGACAATTAACGGTATGGCAGCTTTCTTTAAAGGATATTAGTTCTGCCTCGTATTAAATAAAACCTTTGTCAGCTTAGCTGACAGCACAGGTTTCCGAGAAGACATTTCTCAAGCCCAGTACGAGACATGAAAGAAAGCTTTTAAGTAGCACACTAGCATTTGTACGTGCAGCAATGGGAATTCTTACGTAGAACAGCAAGATAAGTCTTGTCAGATTGAGAGCTTGGTAAGAATTGATGCTATGACTTCTATCTACATGCAGATATTTTTTGCCCAACAGCTTACTCATAAAAACAATGCAGAAATAGCAGCTTACTCATAAAAACAATGCAGTATAGGTCAGCCAGGAATCTGAGGATTTGAGTCAAAAACTGATGAGCTGAAGCAGCAAACAAAAGGGTTTTCTATTCTTTAGTGGCCAATGGCTTCAGCTCTTGCACAGAATATGGGACCTCCGGATTGGGTCCCATCTTTCCTTGAGAGACCTTTAGCTCAGCTCCCCCTGTTCTCCTTTATCCTAGTCCAGTTTTCAGGGTATTTTTGCTCAGACACAACATCCTCCGACAACCAACATGACACTGGTCTGTATCCTGCGTATGGGGTGCTTCTTTCCTGTAAGAACTCAACATGGAAAGCTAGATGAAAAGGTGGACACAGAACTGAAAAGATCCTTCTCTGAAGGACAGATGGCAACAACATGAATCACCTAGCAAGTGCTGCAAGGGAATGGAGAACTTGAGGAATGACCCAAGGGAAGAGTAAAATAGAGAACACCGAAAGGTGACTGAGGCATGACAGCCAGCTGATGCTTCTCGTTGTGATGATGTCATCACACAACTAAACAACACCAGGTCTCTTGGAAAGAGAGAAGGGAAGACAAGGAACCTGAACTGCAAGGTCAGTGGAGGAAAATGACTTAAGACGACAAAGCAGAGATACTTCTTGTGCTCTTGGCTGATGATACCAGTGTGTCTTGCACCTCAGACAGAAATTCTGAATCAGAACCTTTCCAAACTGCAGGTTTCTGTTAAAGTGTACATGTGCAAGTGTAGCTCAGTATTCATTTGCCAAATTATATCTATGACAAAACCACAGCATCAGCAATACTTTTTAACTCTTCAGGAAACTACCTTTGTTTTCCTTTTCCGAGTATGATAAATTCAAGTAATTTGCTCTTACCCACTCTCCCAGAAATGAGAAAATAGCTTCTAATAAGACAGAGAACAATCTTATGTCAAAAAGCCTACTCCTTTTACCATGCTAACAGAAGAGCTACTTCAAGTTCAGACAGAAAGAACAAATAAGTATGAGTTTTCAGACCATAATGGCAGAGAAATGCTTCCACTTCATGTGTACATCAATTATTTCCTTCTATTTAAATCCATGACTAATTACCCTTGGAAGCAAAATAGCTAACATCCAGTTGAGTACAGGCATCCCTTTTAATGTAATCAAGAGCTCATCTAGCTTGAAAATCATGGCAATTATCAAAGAAGTGGAGGGTTGTATGGACCTAAGCCCTGCAGCAGAAAGCACAGTGCATTGCGGGAAAGCAACTTCCAGAGAGGAGGAAAGGGAGTGTCCAGATCACAAACAAAGATGCATAAGTTGTGACACAACTTTAGAGAGACGCTCGCAAATACTTGGCAATATGCAGAGATTAGTGTTTGCTGCAGCCTCAAAAGTCCCCTTTCCAATTTTCAGTAAAAAATATTTAAAGTGACTTTTTAAATTTTATTTTATGGAAACTAGACTTTTTCTTCAGAAGGTAAAATAGGTATAAAATTAAATTAGGTAAAATTTAATTAGGTATAAAAATGCTTTGGGATTACTTTTTCCTGCACTGACAATCTGATTCATTTTTTTCCTGCTTCTCAACGCAACCTGGCTCATCACAAGATCTTTAAATTGACCCCTGGAGTTCAAACTAATTCATACATGGGGCTTTGTACACCCATATACATGGTGAAAGGCACAGTGAGGAGAGCACACACAGACACTGTACCAGCTTTCTCAAGGGTTTCCCCCCCCCGACAAGAACAACTGTCACACCACCTCACAACATTTCTTTGCCTGCTTTTGAATTCAGGTGACAAGCAACGCACCCAGCAAAGCACAGGGGGAGCAGCCAGAGCATTGCTTTGGGCAGTATTTCAAAGTATCTGTCCATGATGTCCGCTATGCAAACACAATTACACTTTTTGCCTTGTTACAATTGTGCAGTCCCATCCCAGTTTTGACCTCCCTTCTTTGTCCAGTTAGGAACAGATTTGCTTTCAGAGAGACGAGTTTGGACATAAGGAGAAGGCTAGAAAGGCTTTTACCGCCCAATCCCACACCTTCTCCCCCTTCAGAGACCCTCCCTGTCAAAAAGTCACAAAAATCATAGTGATGAACATAAAGTGGCACTGGGAGTAATTCCTTCTTTTTTAATACTCCTATGTTGGGAATACAAGTTCAAAAAAAACACATAGAGCTAAAAGCAAAGTGATATGTGGGAAAGGTCCTTTACCTCATCAAGTCCCTGCAAGAGCTGAGAAGCATTAGTGGTTTCTATTATTGTCATTTTGCATTAGTTCTTTCAGACGAGGCTCAACATAATGGAAATTACATATGTTGCTAAGAAAATAACCAGAGAGGTCCATGAGTGTTTTTAATGCCTTTTTACACTATGCATCTCAATGCAAGACTTTTGAGACAGACACAACACTAATCAGCATGTGTATTTTTGTGTGTGTGTGTGTGTGTATGTATGTGTACATGTATACAAATACAAATTCTCATCTCCAAAGACCAAGTCAGATCATCAGTGGATTCTTATATTTAACAAGCAACTGTATGAAGCCAAAAAAGAGACGGCATTTGATTAAGACAGCCAGTTAGGGTTTGGCATAGGTACTACAAAAACCTTAGAAGCTATTGGTTATCAAGACTTTTCTCCTGACAGAAAAATCTTTGCTTCTTGTTTCTTAGATAAAAATTTTAGTTTATAATCAGAACTAATTTTCTATAACCCTACATAAGCTATGTCTTATTCATACTTGAATGAGAATCATGGGGTTATTTTCTGACCAAATACCCCATTAGAATTTTGTGTGACTTGTTTGCAAATCTTTCTACAAACAGAGCATGTTGAGGGAAAAAGCCTTGATATCTGAATGTCTAGAGAAATTCAAAGCATAATCCCAAGGGCACTACTGTAACTGTGAGGCAGTACCTCACCTTATGCCTTTCAACTAAAACGTTATCAACCAGGACACAGAAGATCTTTTGCTCTTTATAAATAGAATAGCTAAGAGACATAAGTGACTGAAGTTAGGTTTTGGAGGCTGCTCTCAAGCCCTTAAACAAGGGAAGGATAATTCTAAGACACAGGAAACCTTTGGCCTTTTCAGCAAGATGCAGCATATATTGCTTGCTAGCTTTTACATGTTTCAATGGCCTTCTGCCACGGTTCTGCGCTTCTGGAACCTCAGGTTTAAACAAATTCAGGGTGCCACAGGGAAAACTAAGTTGATGTAGAAGCAGCTAAGCCTGTTTATCTCCAAAAATAATTCCTGAGATTGTTTGTTAGCGGATGCAAAGATATCTTTGGAAACACTAAGTAGGGAAGTGAGGATGCAGGAAAGTGGGTAAGAAAGTGGTTTTATGTTCTTTCCTTCATACACACACGGGACTCCTCTTGTGTAAATCCTAATTGGGCAGAGACCTCAGGCAGAAACAGATGTTCCCAACATCTCCTGCATTTGCCAGGCTGTCTGTCAGGCAGGGCACTTTGCAGGTGTGTCACAGTCCAGAAGAGCAGCTCACCTGAAGCGAAGGGCAGGGAAGCAGCTCAGGAGATCATCTACTCCAACTCTGTGTACCAAGAAGGCAGAACTGGGTGTTAAAATTCCCTCTGAAGCCACAACAGCCACCAGGCTCAGCTAAACCTGTGCCACTGTGCCCAGAATCCATCCGCACTCCCTGGCTGGGCTGCAATGCACCGAGACCAGCTCTGTCGGGACACCCAGAGTGTCCAGCTCTGCTGGATCTCCACCTTGGTAAATTTAAAAAAAAATCAAAGGAAATATAAGCTTGGCTTTTGTTTTCTAAATAGACCTTTGACTAATTTTGCTATGCTCTAATCACAGGAGTGAAGACAATTTTTGTCCCATGGCCACAGCTTGTTTCCCTTCTGAAGATGATGAAAACGCGCCTGGAAGGTTCAAAGGGAGCGAGTTGCTCTGGCCACAAGCCTGGTTGAACACAGGTGGTGAACAAATGTACAGGCGAGAAAAAAGTAGTACAGGGACAAGGAGAGAGCATGGAGGAGAGAAAAAAGGAGCAGAAACCATCAGCAAGGCAGACTACAGGAGGGGGAAAAAAAAAACCCAAAACCATTGATTGAGGAAGAAAGAAAAGGAACATGATAAATAGAGGGTTGTGGCAGCTGCGTGATGACAGGCACTCAGATGAGCAGACAGATACAAGACCCAGCAACAGTTGTGAACTAAAAGTTTACAAAGGCTCATTTCTTTCCCGCACTCCCACTTTATAGGACTTGAACTCAGGAAGATAGAAAACCACAGACTCTGCGTCTACTCAGTCTGACCAGGACATCCTTTAAGAAACAGCCAAAACCCAAAAGTGCTGCGATGTGTGACCAAGGGCCATGAAGAGCTCATGCAAGAGAGCAAATCACAAGGGAGCCACTTATTTCCCAGTGCTAGCTGGCTCAGGAGGAAGCTCCCTGGCCTCCGAGATGTTGGCTGTGAGCACCAAAGAGCTTGCACAGAATTAGCCCATGAAGAAGGCATTAGCTCTGTCAGCTGGACAAGCTCACTCTTGTGGCTGGAGAGACAGAGAGCATTTATTTTACTGCATTCAGGTTTTTTAGGAGATCCTTCATGGAGCAAATTAAATACCTTCTCCCCCCCCCCCCCCCCCCCCCC
>JANIJG010013999.1:60333-110605 GCA_024611175.1 Megaceryle torquata | reverse complement strand
GGCATTCACAGGAGGGGAGAAGATGCGTAAGGTCATTTCACAGGGCACATGTTTAAAGATTTTCCAAGAAGAGCAGAGCAAGGTCTTTCTTCTGAGGAGGGAGGGGCTTTTTGTTTTTTTTAGCCAGATCTTTTATTGTCAATATGTTTTTTTAATAAAAAGGAAGCCAGTGCATGCTCTGCCGCTACATGCAAAAGTCAAACCAAGGACACAAGCATTGCCTCTGGACCCAGAAGTGAATTTTGAGCCTTTTGACTGCAGCAGAGAAAGTGATAAGAGAAGTGGCTCACGGCCAGTGGGATTTATACCTGCACAAGCAACACCCAGCGGATTTCCAGTCCATCACCATAACTGCTCCAAGCAGTATATGCCTATTCACAGGCAACAGGAAACATGGACCTGAAATGCTGGATTTGCTTCTTTTCTTTGTTAGTGCTTATTTTAAACTTCTCTCCCAAATAAATGGGCAAGTTCCACTGCTGGCAGCTTAAGACAGTGTTTATTGCCAAGGCAAAAACCTAATGTTCCTTTGCTATAGGATTTATATTCAAAGCAGAAGGAAGAACATGGTTCAAGACTGTTAATGCAGTTTGAAGGCTGCTACAAAAAAAAACCCCACAACCCATTCTCCTCTAAGCTGGCTTTGATGCCAATTAAAAGAAACAGCTAAAGGTTTCTCCCAAATGAAGTGTCTTTTCACAAAACTGAAATTCCTCAAGTGGAAAAGATGTAGGTAAAAATCCTGGTGTGGGCAACTTTCTGAGAGGCTGTCTTTTGGTTTTTCTTTAGTATTAACTACAAATCTCTTTCCATGATGCTTTTCCATAGCAGGGAGCACAGAAACCATGAAGACGCAATTCCCACAGGTAGAACTACTTTCCTAATCAGTGCATCATTGCATAGAGAAGTGAAGTACCAAGCAAGGAGATGTTTGCACCAAGCATTTCTTTGTGCCCAGGATGAAGGGAAGTGGTTGCCTTTCACTAAGAGCACTGATCCCCTCCCATGCTACTGTGCAGCTGTTGCGCTGGGTTCCTTTCAGCAAGAGGGACCACAGCCTTCAACATTGTTTTCCCAGCTTTTAAGTCAACATACAATCTCATTCTTTTATGCTCAATGTATTTAAAACAGTCAGGTTCCTTTCTTGGTCCCAAATGCATATGCATTTCTTAATGTATTCAGTCTAAACTAACCCAGCTCTGAGTCCTGAAAATATTTAAGGATGCACTTAATTTAAAACATGTGAGAAATCTCAGTGAGGTCAATGAGATTACACTTGAATATAGCTGCTTTCTGACAGCTCCCAGCCATGCTTCTCCTCCCCTACACCCAAGACGAGGTCCAGGTAAACTCAGTAACAGCCAGATTTTGCACTAGATTTGCCCGTGAGGGGAAAATATAAACGGGAAGCAGAGCAGCAAAGCTATTTGCCCCAACACCAGAAAACAGGTCACTAACGCAACCAAGATTAGTACCAATGATCTAGGGTCCAGTGGCTCCAGTGATCAAAGGGAATCATACGTCATACATCATAGTGTGCTGCAAAAGTTTTAGTCACAGCAGTGTTTTAAACACCCCTCTTCCCAAAACAGTATTCAGAGGAATTAAAGGCAAGTGAGGCCTGATTAAATTTTTGTAACAGCCTCCTTCAAATAAATACAAGACTAAAAAATGCACCAGAGGACAGAGATTGCATCTGGCCAAGAAGTGGAGAAGCTGCCCTTGCTGTAGGCACACAAAGGCAGGCCAGACAGATGCTTATACCGGGTGATTTAGTGCATCTGAACTTGTAAAGTTGTTTGATAACTTCATACTCAAGAACGTTTCTTTCCTCATTACAGAAACATCCTGGTTTCCAGTAAAAAGTGTTGCTGGCACCAGCATTCCCCACATGCTGTTTTCTGCACAGCATTAAGCAGAGAAGTTTATCACACAGAAAGAAAAGTCGTAGATGGATGGCAGTTCTCAGTGAGTTTCTAGTGGGTCTTCCCCTTCCCTTCTTCCACCCCTTAAAATGTGGTGGTTGTGCCTGTGCAATATGAACAAGCTGGATCCATTCTTTCCCCAGGCTCCCAGTTGCAAAGCAAATATGCAATGCCAGCACAGCGCTATTCTTATGCTGCTGATGCTCTGCAGGGAGATGGGATCTGATTTACCCCAGAAGCTCTGCCACTGTGTTTCAGCTCTACAAGGACACTCCTTAATCTGCACGAGGAATCCAAAGGACTTGAAGCAATAAGAAAAAAGGAAATAATTGTTTTAAGACGCATACTGAAATATCATTGTGGGGATGTACTTAACAGATGGCGAATGTGATGGCCAAATTCCGTCTCCCCTGGGTTATTTTCTCAGAAGGAGGCTGCCCTGTCCTCTCTGTGGGTAGAATAATAGAAAGAGGATGATTTGCAAAACCTTCCTCGCCCTCATGGAGAAGTGACGGTAGCTGTGGTCCAGGGCCACTGAAGACCCACTTGTGTCAGGGTGATGAAGTCAGGGATTTTGCAGGCTTTGGACAGAAGGGCCCCTATGTGCATGGCCATATTTCTACACTATTCAAAGAGTCCAGAAATCTCTGTGGAAAGCATTCACCTTAGGAAAGGTATCACAAGACTCAAAATGCAGATGCTGTACCCATTTATACATTGGCCAACGGTGGCTCTTGGCTTGCCAGGCCTTGAAGGCCATGGGCTAGTATGTTCACAGCATGTAGGGGAACAAAGTGCCTGCTGTGCAGTTGAATTTGGTGAGGGCTGGATGTCTAGGCCCCTCCAGCTGCTGCTGGTAGGCCTAGCCTAGATGCCTGTCGTCCTGTACAGGAGAGAGGGAGATGTTCCTGTTAGTACTTCCAGACTTCCCATCCAGCACACACTGCCAGGAAAAAGGTGCCAGAGCATCACTGTACCTTCTGCAATACTGCTGGTGGAGAGTCCAAGAAAGTGACATCAGGAGTTTTTTGGTTTGGATGGAGAAGTCCTGACCTTCTCCACTTTCTGCACTTTGGCTCCCCCCGACACAGAGGTCTCAGGTATGAGAACAGGATTCCTTACGGGTACAAATAAGAAGTATGTCCAATCAGCTGACGGGTCCAAGATCCAACCAGAACTAGTCAAAACATCAAGTCCTTCACATCAATACTTCACACTTCATGCTTCTCTGACAACGTTGCATCTGCTCATCCAGATAACACCTGAACTGCCATGAGATTGGTTCTGTCCACCCCCCAATAGCCATTCCTGGGGTGCCACATCCAGCTGAGCCCACTGTACAAAACAACCTTGCCACCAATGACTGCCACTGGACAGGATTAGGAGTGAGGTCAACTGTAAAACTAGTCAGGCTTTTAAGGGCAGACATCAGTTCTGCAGGGAGCCCAGCAACTTTGAGGTTAGACAGTATAACCTCTATCTGCTTTGCAGAAGCAAATCCACATGCAGTCCATCACCACTGGAAGAAAGACCTAGCACGGTCCTGGCACCATGATGCAACTTATCCCAGAGATCTCTGCTGGTCCTCAACAGCATCCCCAGAGAAAGGCTGCAGACACTGGAGCCCACAGTTCTTCAAAGAGCACATGTACCTCACAGCCTAAAGCTCTCCGATGGGGAGCTTTGAAAATCACCAGCCCAGGTTCATTTCAGGAGTTGGGCCTGGAATTCCCTCCTCCTCCCTCTCTCCTTTGCTTCACCAACACAATGTCGCTCTTTCTCTGTTTCCAAAAAGGGGTCTAGGGGGGCTCTCTGCATCATAGATCAGGAGCTGTTTTGAAATGAGGAACCCGCAGTTTGACCCCTGCCCTATTGAGAGACCTTTTGTGCCTCTGCAAAGCTCTTCGCTCTGCACCGGCCCCGCGGCCAGCAGAGGAAAACGCTGCAGGAAGCATGGATTTATTCTGTCACCGACAATCAGGAGCAGCAGTGTCCTCTGGTGCCTTCATTGTCCAAAGGTGTTTGAGTGTAAAGCTCACACATAATAGCGACTTTCCAGCCATGCCTGTTGAAAACCCCTTTTGGTTCTTGCCAGCCCTGCCAGGAATGCAAGACCTCAGGTGTCCAGGCTTATCTTCCAACCAAACTCATTCATTTAACAGCCAACTCTGGTTACTCCTTGTAGTTAAAAGAAAGCCTTGAAACAAAGGCTCAGCAGCCATGCGCTCCTCAGCCATTCAGCACTGCCAGTGCGGGAAGCAGGTGTTTGGAGGTCTGCATTCCCACTCCAGTCTGAAGAGGCTGGAATAAGATACCGCCTTTTGAAACATCCTCTAAAAAAAAAAAAAAAAAAAGAAAGAAAGAGGCAGCACACCATTGCTTTGCAGGCTGGGGGCAGGCAAAGGGCTCAGCTAATTCATAGCACAGGCTGGCAGTGTACTCTGAAACATATTCCCATGGAGATTTCTGCAAATATGGAAATGAATCTAGCTGAGTGGGTTTTACACCCTTTTTCTTTTAATGGGCTTTCTGTGATTGTTGAGGAAGTGTGTACCTTTCACTGAGAACATCAGTGTACTGGGTTTGCTGGTAAACAGGCATTTGCAGTGGAAGCAGCTAGCTTCATCACCCCACAGCGACAACAGGAAGAGCCCAAGCACACGCCCCATCTGCATCCCACTTTGTCACCATGGCACAGATAAGACTGGAAGTGCTTGGCTGCCTCAGGGGAACTACATCACCTGGATTTGGAAAAATATTTTCCAAAATGGAAAAAAAACAAAAACAAAACAACAACAACCAAAAACCCCACAAACAAATAAACAAAAGAAAACAAAAAATCTAAAACAAAACAAAAAAAAAACCAAACAAAAAATACCCCAAACAAAATACCACAACAAAAACTTGCAAAGGAAACTTTTTAGCAGGAGCATAGGAGCAAAAGATAACATTTGCCACAAGTAACAAACTGCAGCTTGCAATAATTCAAGCATGGGTCAGGATGCCAGTGTGACCCCTGTTTTTTCCTTATAAATGAGATTAACTGGTATTTTTTAGGCAGAAGTATTAAAAGAAAGGCTGATGAGGGGTTACTTGTGCTGACACAGGCCCAAAGGCTCTGCTCTCTCAGTGCTCATCTGCTCCCAGGCACTGCACTGAGTGCTTGGCAATGGGAGTAGCTAGGGCATGTGCTCTGAAGTTGAGCTTGAACATGATGCTGAGCTGCTTGCTCTGTGATGAAAAGGTAAACATAAGTGGGGATTCCCTGGACCTATTTTTTAATTTTCTTTAAAAAGAATAAAATCAATCTATTCCAACAAAAAATTAAAACTTCCCATCCCTTTTCCTGCTAGACAGCTGAGCAGCAAACACAGGGCTAAAGCACTGGTCCAGCTCAGTTTCTGTGCTGTAACGTCCTCTGGGTGTTCAACAAAACCAACTCCTTGTCCTGCTCTTACTATATCTGGTATAGGCTGGGCAATGCCCACATCAGCACTGGATGAGCCCAGACCTAACACTCAGGTCAAAGAACAGCAGCAAATTCAGCTCCAAACAGCCAAGACAAGTTTCTCAGCATCTCAGGCTATTAGCTGTACCTCTAGATATCAAGCCCACAAGCCTCGTGACACAATGGGGCCCTTCTGAAACACATTTTCTCTCTTAACCCAGCTATGTTAAGATAATAATATCCCCCCACCTTCCTGATAAATAAAGCTGCCAGTTTTAAAGATGCATCATAGTAATTTCTTAAAAGCTACAGGCCATCAGTGCTGCCTAAGTGCTCTTTACTCGGAGTACAGCACTGAGAGATTGCACAGAGCTCACTTGCAGGCTAAAAATATTCCCACCTCATTATGTACTCTAGTGGATTACTTAATAATTACACTTATTAGATCCAAAGATAATTACCGTTTTACTAGTCAGGTGTCCCTTTTGTTAATACACAAAGTCATCCCACCGTTACTTACTGGTAATGTCCCCCACATCAGTAGCCAGCAGGTCTTCTGCACTCATGCCACCATGCAAGGAGGATGTTCATTGTACCCCCAGTAGTCACTTCTAAACATCTCCTTCTGCAGCAGTAAGGCCTGCAGAGAGCACTTCATACCACAAGAGGTGCCCTCAATGTGACACAGATGCAGCACAGTGGCCACTCTTGTGTGTGACAACCACCGGCCATGGTGGAGTGAAGGAGTCACTGTGCACCCAGCCTCATCATGAGGTCCCATTAGTATCAGGACTTGAGAAGTGCATCACCAAAACTTCCCACAAGTTTGAATACTTTCAGGAGCTACTTGCAGCAGCAAGCTGGTGACTTGCAGTAAGACTTGGGCTGTGAATAAGTGTTCCTTTTACAAGCTGACCGAATGAAGCTGTTTCCACTTGCTATGCATTTACTACCATGGCTATGTCAGATCTGCCCCATTGGCTACCAGCCAAACCAGCCTACAGGGAAGGAAACAGCCATGCTGGGGGGTTGACAACCCCTCTTCTAGGAGAGCTGTAGAAATCACTCACAGTGAGTGTCAGATGTTACTAGCTGACCCAGCCAGATCAGGAGCAGGATATTAGTCCATGGCTTCAGACCATCTGAGGGGACACCAGCTGAGAGCTTTTTCCACCCTCCCAAGCAGAGCCATCAGTTTGGTGCCTGCTTTTAGTTTTGTCCTCTTTTTGCCATTTCATAGATGGGTTTCTAAGAGCAGAGGGAAAAGGCTGCCACGCTGCCAGTGGAAAATATGCAGGAATGAGAGGTCAGCAGTACAGTCCCCTCCAAATCCCAAAGACATGTTAAAGGCTTTATTGTTTGGCATCTAATACTGGGGGCTGCTTTGTCTCTCCTCTCTGCATTTAAAGCTACACTCCCCTCTGGGGTTTTGTCCAAGTCTGACCAGTTACCAAAAGGCATTTTTATTCTCTCTACAGTCATTTCCGGGAAGAGTAATTAATTTCTGTTAATTTGGAGAGAAAAGGCATAGCGATGAACTTTTCAACTAATGCAGAGATAAAAGTTAATACATTAACTATGTACTGGTGATAAAAAGATAAGACACATAAGTTATGATCTTTCCACCATAAAGTACTACTTATTGAAAGAAGCAAATTATTTTTAATAGATTCAACCCTTTCAAATAATCTAACTTAAAACAATATTCAATTTTTTGAGCTGAGCTGAAATGCACGTGCCTTGTGCCTTCCAAGCCATCATCTTCAGTTCAGTGTTACTGGCAATCCAGAAGCAAGAAACTCCCTTAACTCCAGACTGGCTGTGACATAACTACTCATGGGAGATATTGAGGGGCTGGGTTGGATGCATATGAAAAGAAAGAAGATAATATCAAAAGGATTTTACTTTCCACGGAGTTTTTAACATGCCTGTTACCTGTCTGAGATGCTTTTTGCCTTTTTCTTTAACAACAGAAGTCTGTTTTCAGCAAATAATATACATTGTTTTGGCAAAAGCTATTTGTTGCTCCAAAACTGCTTGGAGAGAACATTTTGTTATGCTGTGACAACACAGCAATATTCAGAGACCTGAGCAGTAAACATCAGCCGTTCCTCCTTGGTGAGAGGTTATCCAGCACTGAGGGGACATCTTTCATCGCATTTCACTCTCAGTAGAGCAATAAATGAAACATGGAAATTATTTCTTTAATGTCTTCCTTTAAAAAAATCAATGACATTCAATCTAGTTTCAGCTAGACATCCCTTTCTAATTTTTCCAAGCATGACATGCCTGCATGCCTGGTTTGGGTTGATGCAGACATAAAGGAAGAAACAAGACAGCTTTTTTTTTTTTTTTTCCCCCAATTCATCTAGGGAAGAGGGTTAGGAGGAGAACAGGGTTCAGACACATGAACCAGATTTCAAAGCTGGTAAAACACAGTAAAAAATAAAAAAATAAAAAAATTCCCAAGGAGTCACAACTCTACCACTTGGAGCCTATCTGCTGGACCAGGAGCTGGCTACAGTCTTGCCCTTATCCCAAAGCCACCTTAGGAGATGCTCATTAGACACTTTCAATGGTGTTATAGATGAAGTCCCAGATTTCAAAAAATGCACAAATAATAACAAATGCTCAATATACACCAAAGAAAAATGACATTGTGCAATTACTGGATGTACATAATGACAGATAGCACAGATAGAGCTACAGCTAGTTCACTACAGCAAGGGAAGAAAGGCACTGGGAAGAAAACTGTAGCTCAGTGGGAAAAATTCCATTTTACAACCCCTCTGCCTTGTCTTCCCCAGTAGCATCAAGGTATCTGCCAGCTACTTCAAATCTAACTTTCTGAGTTAAAAGCTAAATTACTGACAGCATAAATAGGAAATGGAGACAGAGCAAGTGGAATAGCTGTATTGGGAAGGAAGAGCACCAGTTGCCACCCAAAACCATCCCAGTCCAGGGATGGAGCAAAGCCCTTATTTATACCAGACACCGATGCAACCGCTGTGGCAGTACTAATCTGAAGCATTTGATGATTACAGGTTTGAGCCACACAGGTAAACCAATCCAACAGAAAACACACCCCAGGCTTGGGCTTTACCTAAACCAGGTGCCTGCAGGGTTGCACAGACATGCTATTTCAGCCCAGGAACTGAACCACAAATATGAAGCTGATAGACTGTTTACAAGAGGAGGGCAAACCTCTGAAGTAATTGGTGGCAAATTATCATGAGGAACACTATCAAGCAGCGAAGGAAAACCCTTTCTGGAGAGGAAGAAGTGATGCTTGTGCTGGTGTCTCCTTGGGAATACAGCTTAAACCCCACTGCCAGTTGCATTTAGAGTAAGAACTCAGGGCTGGGATTTCCAGGCTCTCTTCACACAGTGTTATCTGTCAGGGGGTAACGGCTTGCTGTCAGTGCTTTATGTGCCCCCTCTCCAAAATCAAATTACTTCATGCAAATAATAAATTACCTCAGAAATGGGGCAGGTGTTTAACAAGGGATCTGGATCTTCAGAGAAGGAGTTAGGTGTACCAAGCCAATGTTTTCCCCGTGGAAGTCCCAACAAGGCACGGCCAGGTTGGGATCAGGTTCATAAACGTGCTCTGATGTGTGTGCGATCCTCTAGACTTGCCAGCCCTGGCAACCACGGAAGCAGGTTCCCAGGACAACAGCACCTTTGTCAGCAGCAGGAATTGTTTGCATCCTTCCCCCCAGTGCCTAATGACCACATCCAGCTCTTGCTGCCCTCTCTTCCAGATGCCTCTCTCCTGCTTCCCCAGCCACCACTTTCCATGAGCTTTGGAGATGCTGGACCACCTTCCCCAGCTCCTTACCCCAGGAAACACAATGGACATTCCTCAGTAAACTCAAAAGCTCTTACGAATCACCCTACAAAGCAAGCTTGACTCTAACCAAGATGAAATACCACCAGCAGCCAGTGGGGACTGGGTAGCCAGCACTGACCCTCTGAGCCAGTTCCTCCCCTCTCCTTCACATCACTCAGTTTCTATCAAATTTCAGCAGAGGTTTTTCAAAGTGGCCTGAAGGATCCTGGTGACTGTCAACATTTGTGTCACTGTTAGGTTGTTGTCCTTTCCCTGCTGCATTTTCCACACTTCTACAAAGACTGACACATTTTAGAGCTGCTTGCAAGGGAGGTAAACAGTTCTATTTATTATTTACCTTTATTTATTTCTATTTATTCAGTATATTATACTATTAATGATATTATTGTATGATATATCACTAATTAATAATAAAATTAACTTATTAAATATTTTAATACACTAAATATTTTTCTTTATTCTGGCACAAGTAGGACAAACCCATATCACTGAGATGTCGGATACTTCTCCGGAAGCAAGGCAATGAAGCAGCAGCCCTGTGGGGCTTAGAAAACAGGTTCCCAGAGTTTCGTGTTCAATCCGTCAGACCACAGGGCTTCTGCATGCTCTGCTGCCACTAGCAAGGGACAAGGGAACAGGAATTATTCCCCCCAGTGACTCTGGGTTATTGCAGCCTGGCTCCCTTGGTGAAAGAGCTGCAGAATCATTTAGGTAAAGGACTCATCAATAATTTATGGTTTCTTCCCCAGGAGAAAAGAAAAAAAAAAAAAAAAAGAAAAGCTGCCAACAAGCAGCAGCTTCTCCGTTTAGCAAGGCAAGTGGCAGGGCCAGTGCTCAGATCACTTTGCAGCTAGCAGGCTGGTGCCAGGGAGTATTGATCAGTGCAAAGACACTTAGAGGCATGATCACAAGCCCCTTTAAAGGCAGAAAGTCCTCTCTGCACCCTTCATTGCCTTTCTGCCCTCCCAAGAAGCATGGAAGAGACTGTAGGAAGGAGCCCATGACCTAATGTATCAGAAGGACATGGCTGTGGGTGCCTTGACCAGCTGTACCAAGCACAGTTCTGCTGCTGGGCTGTCACACTTGGACATCCCAGGGATATGCCAGTGGTTTTTAAAAACTAGGATCTCTGTTTTACCCAGAAATTGAGCTCAAGACAAAAGGAAGACTTTTTGGACCTGGTGGCTCTGGCAGCATTGTTCCCATGGCCCTGCCACTGCTGACCTCCCGGGCTCCCATGGCACATATCAAACCTGGCCTTTTCTGGCTGCAGGACCAGAATTTGCAGCAGAGAACTTAGTCACGTGTGTCTCCATCACCTTTGGGCTTTGAAGAAGGGATGTGCTGCTGCAGCACAGAGAGGGGCCCTGTGCCTGCTGCAGTACAGTGGGTCAGCTGGACCCACCTCCCCCCACTCTCTGAGAGTCAAGATTTTCTGATAGTGCCACGTGTGCTGTGCCAGATTAAACCTCTTCTGTAGCATACTTCTGTGATAGTGTCTTGGGAAGCTGCTGGGGAGCACCCAGAGTGAACATGCACTGCTCCGAGTTACAACCCCACACAAAATGTTCCTTTTCACTTGTATTTTCCTTGGAACCAAAACCAATGTGGAAAAGAAAACAAGACAAGCACTGCCAACAACTCAACCTACTTGAAGCACAGACCATGAGGTAGAAGGCCCCAGCAGAGATCCTCAGTGTCACAGAGGACATTTTAAAAGAAGCTGAAGTCACCTGGGGGGAGCAGAATAATGGGGAATACTCTCCTGGGAGGACTGGTTCAGACAGTTCTCTTCCACTTCTGTGGACTTGCTACACCTTATTATCCTGTCTTATCACTCCTCGTATCACTGAATTTGCACATTTTTATGTAATAGATGCAACTTCATACCCTCAAACCCAGCAGAGGAACCTTAACACACAAAATGTGGCATCCTGACCACAGCCAACTTTCAGACTTCTTTGAGTTCCCAGCCCCAACCTATTCCTTAATGTAGAACTCTACGAGTGAGGAGAGCATCACTGCCAACAGGAACAGAACAAAACTCTTCCCTGCACCACAACAGCAGAGTCGTTAAGATGAAGAATATGCAGTGATGCAAATGTTTCTTAATGCTATAACAACAGTTGCAGAGCCCCAACAGGCAGATGTAGGGATCCCTACAAGGGCAACCAAAACTTCTGTTTGCTTCTGGGAGCCTCCTGAGGTTCAATATCTTAAATTAACAGTGCAGCCTTTGAAAACCTATCACCAGCTCACCTGACAGCCTACCTGCAGAAAGCAGAAGCTTATAAAGAAGGTATTGAGCCCCAGCTATCAGACAATCTAAACTCAATCATGTTTGCAGGGAAAGTTGAGGGCAACACATCCGACTTATGTGGTCAGGAAACAGAGAAGCTTTCCCTTGCTTTCGGATACAGAAGTGAAATCTGGGGTCTTCAACCTGCAGCCTGAAGATGAATGGGGTCCTCTTGCCACCAGAGACCTGGGAACAAACGAAAGGCAGGATGCCCATGGGGAGGGGTTCCTTCAGGAGTATTGCATTGACAATAATGATGATCTGGCAATTTAAATTAGGACATACAAGGGCTTTAGAAGAAATGGGATGATGTTTTTGGAGCATGTAGGACACCCACTGTAAACAGCAACATTTCTCCACAACCATAAAACCTCACAAAGCCCCCCAAACCACAGGCAGGAAATTAAAGAGGTTCCAGCATTAAAACACCACCAAATGATCACATCTCTCTAGGGATTATACTGGGAAAAGCTGAAAAAGAACAAAGACCTTGATCTTTCAAGCACTCGGCCCATGCTCAGCTTTACTGTCAGGAGTTGCAAAGGCAGCACTTCAGACCCCAGCGGTTTAGCTGCTCCCGGGTAAGACAAGGCACCAGAGACCACGACTGATGAGGGGAGGGGAGACAAGAGGACCCATGAGACCTCCTTTATTTCTGGCTGGCTCTTTATTAATTCCAAATCCGAAATTGAGTCCAAACTAGCTGATGCTGCAAGCTTATTACACTTGCCTGCATATTTTCTTTTCTTAACTTTCCTTTTCTTTTTCTCCAATGCAGCTCTGTAGTACGGTTTTTATTTTAGCTAATGAATCCCTGCCCACACATACGAGAGACTCCAAAACACCCACAGACCAGAGGCAGGGGAAGGAAATGCCGGAATTGTTTGCTGAAATCTGGCAGAGGCTATTTTTTGTGAGGAGCCAGAGGAACACAGTGTTCTCCAGAGATCCTAAGAAGGGTGAGGTCAGAGACTGGCTTCTGCCACAAGGCCTCAGCTTTGGGAGCATTTTTTTTGTCTTTTACAATTACATAATGTCTTTTCCATGCCTTAAGTTGGTTGCTTCCAGATTGCTGGAGAGCGCTCCGAAATGACACACTGCACAGCTTTCACAAAAAAAAAAAAAACACAACACACTTCTGCTCCTATAAAACTGCAAAACCTCGTTTCCTGCCACAGTCCCGTATTGTAACAGATGGAGGAAAGAGGGGGGAAAGGCGCTTTTTTTTCCATATTATCCATGTGTTGGCAATGCACTGCTGTCACAGAGTGGTGGAAAGTTCATTTATGGGAAGCCTTCTGAAACTGGAGCAGCTCATAAAACTTTTAATGCAGACCTGGTTAAAAAATAATGAAATGAGACCTGAACATTTTTTTGGTTCAGCTGGGGAATGTATTATTGGTCTATTTTCACACTTTGAGCAAATGATGATATTAAAAAATATTTTAATCATTAAAAGAAAGAAAAACCCACCTGAAAGGGCAACACAGAGATGTAGAGAGAGTTCAAGGAGTCAAGGTCCCTGGGTCTCATGACCCAGACCAAGTGTTAAGAGGGGCCTTACACTACATTGCCAAAACCCATTACCCACCCTTACCTAGGGATAAACTTCTTATTAAGGCCTTTAGCTAACACTGACCAAAAGTACAGAAGCTATGAGGCATCCTGGAGCCCTGCAGGAATGAAAAATGGCACTTACTAATTTTTTAATATAGACAGAAGATGAAGATGGTTTGGATGATCAGGTAGAACCACAGGCACCCACAGACCAATAAGACCTGCATTGAACTGCAAGCTATGCCTCCAGTTGGCCACAGCCTGGAGAAAACCACTCATATCCGGATCTGCAAAATTACTTTGGCACCAGACCACTACAGCTTTGAGGGCTTCAAGTGACTTTTTCAGCTCTCAGAAAAATGACTGTTTTCCCTGAAATAAAATGGTGTTCCCATCCCATCAGAAAGGTGTGAGCATCTGTGGATCCAAAGGGTCTAATAGCAGGAGGAAATATTTGCCCAAGACACTTTCCTCTCTGAACACCCTCCACTTCCAATTCTCCAGGGCTTCACTTCTTCCATCCCATAGCCTTTCTATCCTTCCTCTGATTTTGTGCAGATAGCTGGGAGCACAGAGTATAGAGTTAGTAAGTGGGATTAGAAATGAGAAGGTATTTATCTAGTTGGAGCATCTGGATAAACAGAGCAACCTGGGAGACTCCTGGCCAAAGCCATGGGACATTCTGCAAGAGCCACTGGGAGTTGCACCCCTGGGTTAAACAGTTCAGCTGCTCTAAATCCACATGTTCATGATTTGGGTGAACCTCACAGCTTGGCCAAGGAGCAAAGTCAAACACACCTCTGAAAAGGGCAGAGCAAAAAAAGAATAGCAAACAAGAGAGAGCTGGTCACAAACAGCCCATTCTGTCCTCCAATGATGGAGCAAAGGCATTTTCTACATAATTTGGATGGTATGAACAAGAAATCTGTGTACTAGTGTATTCCTTCAGCCATGCACATGGGGGGTCTGTGTACCTCTGGAGTGCCTACAAGAAGACATTCATTCTCCTTCCTCAGGCGTTCCAGTAGGAAGAAGCTACACATTTGACCTTATAAAAAGCAGTCATTTTGCCTGGTAAGATGTAGCCAGCAGTAACCCAGGCCTTGCTGGCAGCCTGAAATACACCGTAGAAGATACGGGTTGCTGCTATGCTGCTGAGCGCTGCATCAGCGTTTCCATATAAAACTACTACTTTCAAGGCTGCTACAAATGAGCCAAGAAAGAAAAGAAATCTGGCCCCAGGATACTTTTCCTTTCAAAATATATGAACTATGCTGCAGGTTTCCACCTCCAATAGAAAAAATTAGAACTGGACATTCCTGTTTTACAACATCTTTGTTCCACATGAAGAGGGCTCCTGTGCTCCTTGTGATCTTTAAGGTAAGCTTGCTCACCTGCTTTCTTAAAAAGAAATCAAATAGTTGGGGTTTTTTTTGTTCAAAAATTGGCAACATGATCAATACAAAGCTTACAGAGGTCAGTAGCACTAAATGGAGAAGAAAGAATGAAGGTGCCTGTTAATACATCTAGTAACTTGTCTCTTCTAAAATATTTGCTCCATCAGTGGCTGTTATGATATATATGAGTCCTGAAAAGTAACAAAAGCAATAATTAAGGCTTTAAGAAGTAATTAGTCATCCTAGGTAAGTTGTTTTTCAGTATCTGCCAGGGAAAAAAAAAAAAAAAAAAAAAAAAAAAAGAGTTAGAAAGACGGGTCAGTGGTTGAGAGCACCTGTCTACAACATCTCTGCTCCTTTACAGATTTCCTGCACAACCCTGAGGACTTTTGGATGATGTTTTTGGCAAGTTAGCACAGAACCTAAAAACCCAGCCAAGTCCTCCATACATCACTGAATGCCCTGATGCTTCCAGAAGTTGAATGCATGTGCTGCGATTTGCCTCATACTCCTACTGGTAAATTTGGGATAGAAAAGCTTCCCATACAAGACATGTGGCAGGAACAGTGACATCGCTTGGGAATCCTGCACCAATGGAGGCAATGCAAGTATATCAGACAGACAAAAAGTGGACAACACACCAAAATGTGTGTCCTCCCAGCTGACCCAATGTTGGAGTCAAGATGGAAAGAGGGATGTGCCTGCAAACCTCATCCATCCTTGCTGACTGCTGCTGAGAAGGACAACAGTATTTCAGGCTCTGAACCTGAACTTCTTGTGTTTCATGTAATCTCATTGAAAATATTTTGATTTATGATCTCAATTAACCATTAACTGAAATCCCCCATCTCAGATATCGTGAAATTAAGCAATAATGAATAAGAAGCTGTGCTGTTGAGGCACTTTACAGAGTGATTCATATTAAATAAGAGACTGTGTAGCCAATATAATAGTTTGCCAGATTAACACATGCCTCACTGAATAGTAAATACTTTTATTTGTAGCTGCTTTGGAAACATCACTGCTTTCAGTAATTAGCAAAGTGTGCGACTAATAAAATTTTAAAAAATAGGAAGAAGAGAATAGAAACTTCGGGTATGAGCAGGGCTTGTGCCTTATCCAACCCTGAAGGAGAATTTAAAGATTTAATTACAGCTAATAAGAACATATTTCAAAGCTCTTTTTGCAGCTTAATAATGCATAGAAGGAAACACTGAAGCGTGATGCTCCCATGGGGGGAAAAGTGTGTTTCTCTGGGAACACATTCAAAACCCAAAGGGAAGTGGAGAGCAATCCAGAGGCCAAAGGGGAAAGGCAAATCCTACCATGAGATGGTCACTTCTTTTCCAGCTTTTGCACATTAAAATTCATCTTGAGCTCTTCTGAGAATTACTACATTAGGCAAAGCTCATGGTAAGCGGAGAACTTGAAAAAATTGACCTCCAAGGAGCCAACAAGGCTTACAAAACCATCTCTGCCAATTCTGTTTACTTATGAAATATTAATGTGGTACTCATAACAGTTACTGTCTTCGACAGCACTAGAGACCAAAGACCTCTAATTTGTAAGGTGCAGCCAGCCTGCTCCAAGCACCTGGACAGTGTGGTGGAGGCCAAAGGGCAGCCTGTAAAGGGGGGCTCAGCCACCCACCCCCACAGTCTGACCACCTCTGAACGCTAAGCTAGGGCTTCCTTTGACACAGTTCTGCTGGGTTCAGTGCTCAGTTCCTTCAGACAGTGACCATTAGCTGGGGAAAACATATTCTGGTGCTTTGAGCCAAGTAGTGTACAGACAAGTGGTGCCCTGACCAGCCATAGGCACACCACCCAGCTTGGACAGGTCAGCAGCCAGCTTGGACTTTGCTCCAAACCTCAAATCAAGCTCTAAGCCTTAAGTTCCCAACATATTTACTTCCAGCTGCATTTTCTTCCTATCACTCTTGTATTTTGAGTTCTTATGGTATTTTCAAGTTAAGATCTCATGGCTCAAGTTAGGGCCAAAAGAGATAACCAAATGCTTGTGAACCTCTCCACTATAAGCTTTCAACTTTTACAAGTGTTGACACGTCCATAAGATCAGAGTGCCAGCTCACATTGACTCCTGTCTCACACCAATTCCTATCCATCATTTCCACAGATGCTAGAAACTCTTCTTATTGGAAAGCACGGGATACACAAACACATTTCCTTCTGAAGCTGCATGTGAAGAAAGTTAGGAAAGAGAAAACCAGGTGAGAATACCTGAGGTCTGGCTTGAACTTGAGATACTGTATGTGATGTCAGGCAGAGCAGATGCCCTTTAAGATTACAAGCTTTTCATTGTAAATGTGAACCCAGCTGCTTACATGAATCTCCCAAGTAGAAGGGAAAACATAAGTCATAATCAGTATTTGTAAAGTTCCTAGAGACCCTTGTAAAAAAGGCATGCAGACCTATTTATCGCAAAGCGCTCTAAAATTATACTATATATACACACACTACTGGAGGACTAAAATTGGTATGAAGTGTTCCTGTAAAATTGAGTCAGCCACCACAGTAACTAAAACATGAATTACTTTCCACTTGGAAACTACCAGATAAAGTTCTATTTCTCCTGCTGCACACTCAAATCTCTCTCACCAAATCTCTGAATGAATCTGTTGCTTGAAATTTTGCTGCATTGTACCAGCCTATTTCAATGAATGTCTTGTAAACAGTGAATTTCAGATAGCTCACAGTCAAATTTAGAAATTTGTTTCATATTGAAGGATTATAGAAGCCCCAGTACGGCATGTGTTCCCCCTTTTGGTGGCTATGTAAGAGCTTGCAATGCATCACAGCAAACATGCGATGCAGAGTTCACATTCAGAGAGAATTCAAGCAGACACATTTCACTTGCTTAGAGAAAATCATGCAGCAGAAACACCGCTGTTGGAATGATCACAGCAAGACAAAAAAGGCTGCAGAAAAGGTAAAAAAAACCTACACCCCCACACCCCCCCCCAACCCAAATACATTAAAACAGAACATTCATATTAAAAGCAAAAATAATCACAAGCTGGTTTGATATTTAGTTCTGGCCCCAGTTTACTGAGTGAGGAGTGTCAAGTGAACACAGGAAATTAGGTACATTTTTGAGGGTTTAACACAGCTTAAAGAATAATTTTCATGACATCAACAAATACTGATGTGGAATCTGAGTACAGAATTCTTCTCGCTAGCAAGTCCTTACTGGGGTAAAAAAAAGACTATCCTGCAGGTGTGTAGAACTTAAAAACCAAATCAAACTTTTCTGACTTTTGAGCATAAGAGCAAGAGGTATTTAAATCCTTCTACCTTTTATTCAGTAAATCCATCCCTTGAAGCACACTGTGCAGACAGGGGATTCCCCTATGCAGTCTGTCATTGCACATGCCCACCTGTCACGCAAATGTCAGGTATTTGGCTGAAATAGCTGTTACTGGGCCACTGCATGGCTAAAAGTGGGGGAGAAAGATAAAATATCACTTTAAGCTCCAGCCAGAAAACCAGCTATCTAGAGAACCTACTTTTCTTATTTGGAATAAGAACTGCAGATTACAGATTTTCATGGACAGATCCCTGCTGATAACATGAATATCCACGTCAACAATGAGAATTTTGCCCTAGGAGTCTACACCAACAGGGCCAACCTGGCTCCCACATTGGTGCTGGGGTGTCAGTAGGAGCTCAGAGCAAAGGCATGTCCATTCATGAAGACATACAAAACTCCACATGGCCCTTAGCACTGCAGGGAAGAATTACAGCGGTGGGGAAGATATCACCTCTGTCCTGCTACTGGTGTTCCAGCAGTGCTGCGAGAGCTCTCTGAGGCTGCAACCACACCAACCAACAGCTAATATGCAGTGTCAGTAAATAGCACTGGAGTATATGCAGTGTAAGCCTTGGGGTTTTAGGATGAGGAAAACTGTGCTGCAAAGCACTATCTGTGTGTTGCTCTTTATGTCAGTTCTTAAAGCAGAAGAGATTGCAAAGTCACAAAGTACCTGCCAGTGTGCCCCAGAATCTGTGCAGCATTACAGCAAAGCCACGCAATGAGCATCACCTGGGCTAGGGGCCAATTTGTTCTTGGCTATATATGGCTCCATTAAGTGATTATTTTGTCAAATCCCACCTCTATGGAGCATCAAGAGGTACCTCTGGTTATGTACAAATCCTAGGAGGGTCAAAATCCAGCAACAATCCCCATCATACTACTACAGTAACCTGTACCAGAGAGAGTGATTCAGACCAGCTCTGACATCAAACAGACAAACAAAAAAAAGCAACAAAACCCAAAAACACACTAAGGCACAAAACTGGTGTCCATAATCCAGCTGTCCCTGAAGACAGAAGCTATCCCAAGTTAAGAACGCACTTGGATTTGCTAACTCTTTCCTGCTTCCCTACAGTTTGCATCTCAAGTAGACATCAGTCCCTAGGAAGCTCAGAAATACAGTCTAAACCTCTTGGAGATCAAATTCTCACAGTAACACCCTAAAACACCTCCTGCTTCAGGAGCTTATTGGGTTGAGCAGGACTTGTCCTTGTCAGTCAGCTGCTCAAGCGTGAAAATAATTATTCTTTGGCACTTTATTCAGTTCCATTATGCTCCTTATATTGAAGCTCATTAGCACAAAATATAGTGTTTGAGAATTATTAATGTAAAGCAAAATCTCCATGTAAAAAATAGAGATTAAGAGTTTGAATTCTATGTGTAAAGCTCCCATTCCCAAAGTTTCAGTGGGTCCTAAAGCCACGTAGGTGTGGAAACTCTAGGAAAAATCCTTCTTGTATTGGTGTCCATAATGACCCACCCAAGTAATTCAAACAGATGTTTCTATTTAGGCATTTAAGTAGGGAAAAAAAAAAAAAAAGAAAGAATCCAGGACAAAATTTTGGCCTCATGAGGCTACATGAGGGTGGAGAGGAGAGCACCCTGCCATGGGGCTGGGGCAGTCTCTGCAGAGACTCTCAAGCCCCTCCACCCAAGGAGAATCCCACTACTCAGCACCATGCTCTTGGGCTTTTGTCTACCACAGGCAGACAGGTCTCCCCACGAGCTGTTTAAAAAGAAGGTGGCCATACCCCCTCCATGTTTTGTGATAGACAACTATGAACTGATCTCTGTTATGAACATTAGATACTTAAGCCCTGATGAAGAAGGGAACTTAAGACATAGCCTTTTCCAAGCCTTCAGCACTAGCCCACTTAGATGCCCCCATGTGCTGACCACTGTCTATCCTAATCATGTGCTACATGTATTGGAGAGCAATGATAAACAGCTTCAGGGTTACAGTTTCCTGAGGCTCCTGATCCTTCCACCTAAGTACTGCAAAGTACACAAAGTGTCTTGTGCCCTAAAAGGAAACTATTTGCAGATACACCATGAACACCACAACCACCCTGCACAGCACACTTTGTCTTTCCACTGAAACATCTTGAGAGGCAGACAAGCTGTGGTGTTGTCTCCACACACAGCTATCCCACCACCAAGGATCCTACCCCACTGACTGCTGCACCATTTCCTCAAGGACTTGTTCCTCAAGGCTGAGACTCCTCTATATTGGGGGAAACTCCAGAAGCAACTTCACCACCTTTCACTGCCATGAATGTAGCAAAGCTGGGATAGATCACAAGGTAAAATATGGGACCGTGACTCTTA
This sequence comes from Megaceryle torquata, assembly GCA_024611175.1. Taxonomy (NCBI): domain Eukaryota; kingdom Metazoa; phylum Chordata; class Aves; order Coraciiformes; family Cerylidae; genus Megaceryle; species Megaceryle torquata. Next base: position 90,465 of record JANIJG010013999.1, on the reverse strand, counting down.
ATGACACTTTGAAAACTTCTATCAGCTTCAGAGTATGTTTCTGTACATCAGCCCTAGGAAATGGCAGTGGGCTGGGCTCAGCACTCGCTCTTGCCCATCAATTCTCCTGCACATTGAGAGGTGCACACACAATCCCTGTTGATTCCTTGGGATTAATGGCTGCCCCTTCCTTTATAGGCTGGGCCACTGCTGCTAATCAGTCACCCAGTAAAAAGAAAAGGAGCTGGTCTACGTGCTCAAAGGCTGGTGTGCACATAATTACCTCACTGACCTCAGCTGCTGAACATAAAGGTTAAACACAAGAGCGGATATGAACTTTGGACACTCATCAAAGATATGTTTGGTAAAAGGGGGAATGTTTAGAGAAGATAAACATAACTGTGAGGAAGACCAGAGAGGGGGGGTCCTAAAATGACTGCTCCTACAGAGCCCCCACCTGAAGGACAGCCCTAGGGGCTTCATTGTCGCTGTTCACTTGCTTTACATCTATAGCTACGCACTTCTAGAACAGCTTTCAACGCTGAAGCTAATCCCGGAGCTTGCAGCATTTACACTGCAAGAGATGTGCATGACTGGCACTTTCCTGCATGATCATTACTGCTACCAAGTTGGGTTTGGTTTTTTTTTTTTTGTCCCTTCATTATCTCTCTTCTCTAGTGATTTGTTGGAACTGCTGGGACATGCAGTGAGTTTTGTCTCAAATTAATGAGAGCCGAGTGGTATGCCATGTCACGACTGTGCTGTTAATGATGAACAAGAGCAGCAGCCCTCAGCCTCTGTAGGTAGGGCAACACCCACACCTGAGAGCCAGTCCATGTTTAGAGGTGCTGGTGAAGAGCTGCAATGTCAAAAGTGAGAAGGAAAAAAAAAAATTGGGAAAAAGAAAGTTGGGGAAAAAAAAATAGTATTAAAAATCTACTCTTCCCTTCTTGGTTCCAGTTTGTTCTGTGGGTTTTTTTTTTGCGTTGGTTGGAGTAAAATTCATGAAACAGAATTAAAAAATAGGCTAAACTTAAACCAGAAAAAAAAAAGTAATTAGGAAAAATAGTTTTTTCATTACTTATCTCTTTGAAACAAATGTTGCCTTACACTAAGAAACTCTCAGCTGCAGGAATAGGAGCACAGAGGTTTTGACTTTCAATCCCCTTTCTTTAGGGCCAAACAAAAAACCAGTGTGAGCAATGCACACATGAACTCTGCCCAGTAACTCCAGTAATGGGACTCAAAAATAGTAATGTAATTCTGAATGACTGTGGGATAGGAAAGAGGATGAGTGTTTCAATCTGATATATTTCAATGACTTTACCAGCCTAAAAGCTCTTCCTCTAAGAAAGGCTGCAAATGGCACAATGTCTTTATCTGACCCTTTATCTGTACAGAGGAAAGAGTGCCAGGCCCATCGCTTCCTATGAGCATATGTCACTGTGGTTAATCTAGAACATCCCTCATTATGTCTTCACATACAACAAGGAGTTGATGTGATGGTCTACGTGTCCATTCTCCTCTAACATCAACTCTGAAGGTTTCCACCAGCCCCACCTTGAACTAATGTCTTCCCTGATGCTCTGTGAGAAACGTGAGCATTGGCTTGCAGCAACTCATGCTGCTTCCCTCTTCAGTCATAATCTAAACACTGGATAAAATAAACAGGTTATGCCTTATATCACCACTGTCCTGAACCAGTTCTTGCCCTGGGGAGCTTCCACTAAGTCAGAGAGAGTTTGTTTTGAGTGAGGACTTTGGGCTAGGAAGAAATCTTTCAACCACCTACATCACTTGGGGGTAAACGAAGGGGGGAAAGTCCAGGGAAGTGATGAAAAGATTTGCTTTGTGTGGGTTTTTTAGCTGAATGGGGCTTGGCTCCACAAAAAAGGCACAAAATCTAGGGACCTTAAAGGGAACCTATTAAAGCAGTTGCAATGGAAACAGCTGGCCACTCTTACCCAAAACTAAAATGGACCTGTCACAGAAATAATGTCAGCTTGTATGGTCCTTGATCTCCCTGATACCTTGCCTGAGTAAGGATTTTTTTTATTTTTATTTTTTAAAGATGAGAACCCCCAGACAGAAAATCCTCTGGCAGCTCCCTGCCTAAGCATACAGAGTTTCATCTTCCTCCACAGAGGACCCATTTCAGCTTTCTAGAACAAAATCAGCCCTGGCCTTTTAGGACAACAGCTCTCCTGATGATGAACACAACGGTTCAACCCAGTCACCTCATAGCTTTTTCCATGCACTATTCTCTTGCACTAACTACTTGTTAATCACCTTTTGCACTGGATTTTGCACTCTTTCTCCGCAACAGCCAAGACAGAAATTTATTCATTCCCTAGGACTTACACTCAGTAGCCTCTTCAATGTAGTGTGATGCCCTATTAAGTAAAGATAATGGTCAATGCAGCCACAGGCAGTGAACAAACAGCTATTTGGAGATAAGTCAGGCAGCTAAATAGGCCCTTATGAGGCCAGCGCCACTGAACCCAGGACTTGGATACCCATCATGGGCCAGAGAGTTGGCCCACAGCCTGCACTGGAGGGAGACAGATCTTTCGTCAGTGCACAGAGGTGGCTCTGATCTCTTCCGCAATGCATATGTCATACTCATATGAATCCATTTGGGATAAAGTGGTTATTTCAGCAGCAATACCAATGAAGCCTGACTTACCACTCATTTGCAGCCCATGTTCTTACATTGTCAACACATCTGCCTGAGCTCCTCCCTCCTCCCCATGACCATCTTTCACTTCTTTCTCCAGCAAGAACACCCTGCTTTTCTCCCCAGTGTCTCATCATTCAGCCCAGGGTAAGCTTCTTCTTTCTCTATATCCCCTGCCCTTTCCCTGAGCAAGCAGTGGTGTGTGCCAGGGCTGGTGCAGAGACATTTTCCTGATGATAGGGGAGCTACTGTGGATGCAGACTGGGATGCTAATTGTTACTGCTCCTAACAGATGTGTACTGAAAACAAAGACAAGAGGAGAAAGGAAGGGGCAGACAGCACAGAAAACATGAGGTAGGACCAACACAGTATTACCTTCAATCTTTCATTTGCTGACTAGCAATAAAAAAAATGTTCTACTGGGAGGATCATTCAAGCTGGTCTCAGAAATAACCCCATGGTGAGAAGGCTGCCTAGGTCTGCATGCAGCAGTGGCACAGACATGCTCAGTGTCTCTATCCCCATCCCTGGGATCTCACACACAGCTGCCCAGGGCAGTGATGTCTCCTGCAGAACAAACAGCTCTTTCCACTGAAGTCACAGCTCGATTCACAGGCTTTTGTGAAGGCCGATTCAGCTGGGGATCATTCATGGCTTTTCTCAGTCACAGGAAGTAACACTTCACTCCTCACACGGTCCTGCGGCTATTGAGGGGGATGTTATTGCTGCATAGGACCACAGACAGACTCCCTGGCTCAGCCCAGTGTGCTGGGCCAAGCAGGTTTGCCCTAACAGAGAGCAGAGGTTTAAGTCACCTTGTTCAATCCACCCAGTGTCTGGGCAGAGTATCATGTGGGAGCGTGCACAGGCAGGAGGTGTCTGCCCCAAGGCAGCCTGCAAACCCAAACCACCATGGACCCTAAACTTCTTACACTGCTTGCTTTTTCTCTCCTCTGCTGATGTCAATTCCTGGTGCAATCCCAGAAATAACATGAACAAATTCTTGGCTTGCTATTTTTGGCAGCTCCTCCCACCAAGGAGAGAGGGAGATTACACTGCTGGCTATTCAGGCAAGCTGGCACACTGGCCACAAATACGCTTTCTAGCCCATGTGCTCTAATGACAAATCCTGGCCTACCTGAACAGACAGTTTCAACTCTGAAGTGTGTTTGGAAGGGCCAGTGCTGTGCTAGACAACCCACCTACACATTTAGAAGGTGCTATTTATTTATTAAGTATATTTAATGAGTAGAAATAGAGCTGTGTGGTGAGCACAGTGACCAAGGGTGACTGGTGGGGGATGAGATGCTCCCAGCTCTCCTGACATGTTAAACACACACTGCCTGGCACCACCACCTGGACTGCAAAGATAAGTATCTGCGTGAACACCTTTTAATCTGCGCATAATTAGCAAGAGACAGATGTCAATCTGAAGAAAGGCCAAAGCAACCAAGGCCTTTTATGGACACTAAGCCATAAAGAAACCTCCTGTATCTAACCTGGCCTGTCCTAAAGATGCAAGCTTAGAAATAACAACGTGCAGCATTTCAGCAGGTTGCCACAGAAGCTGCATGCTACGTAGGATACACGACAAGCATTCACACCCGAAAATTCAGCTTTGCGTTGTGGTAGGTGGTAAATGAAAGAACATTTTGTTACTCTAGGTTTACATGGCACTGCTTCTAGGAGTTTGTCTCCTGTGATGACAATAATATACTTGGATTTTCCTTTTTTTTTTTTTTAAAAAAGAAGACCAAACAAATACAGTGCCCACACACAACTCAAAACAGTACAAAACTGAGAAACACACCAAACAAAGCTGGTTTAAAGAAAGCTAGCAAGATTTTTTTCAAATTTGCAAATACTTCAATGGCCAAAAGTCTGAAAAAGTCCTGAGTTGAAGAAGGTTTTTATGGAAAGCACGTTGGATCTTTCACACTCATGCATAATAGATGGGTTACATCCAAAGAAGTTCTGCCAGGCCTAAAGATAAAATGTCAAATCATCCCTTTCAGCGCAGTGAACCTACAATTTAGTCCCAGAAGGTCTACCTCTTTCACAGCTGAAGTTTGTTTAGACAAAAAGATAAAGCTGAAACTAGGTCAGTTTAGATCCTGCTCTAGTTCTACATTTTTACAAATTCCTGTACTGATCAAATCTAAGAATTTAATTTACCTGATCAGAAAGATTCAAGCCAGATATAACATTTGGATCTGGTAACAGGCAAGTATGTCCCCAGAGAGGAGGCTGGCCAACTTGTGGCTTTGATTCAGAGCCACATCTCATTGTAGTTGGCATTACAGCCAGAATTAATTGCGTAGCACCTCGAATGCTTGTACACACCAATGAATCCATAATCTGGATTCACAAACCCTAACAGAACCACAGAAAGTAATTTGGGAAGTTTGGGATCTCCAGAGACAAACAAACTAGGGACACGTAAGAACATTTTAACTGTGAGATGCTGGGTTCTGCTATGAAGCCAAGTTACCACTCTGGTCTCAGGATTATAGATTACAGCCAAAATCTCCTTCTCATTCATAAAAAGCAACAAGAAGATACATGTCCTAGTCCAAGACCTACTTCCTAGTCTTGTTTTACAGATCTTGTACTTTCTGCCACGTAGCCAACTGTGTGGTGGATGAAAGAGCAACTTTGTGCTGGAGCACAGCAAAATCGACCCAAGATGGGCACATTTGGAATCCCGGGTCTATGTCATTACTCATGAAACAATTGCTGGGGGCTTCTGAGGACAGGGTGGGAGGGTCGGATCATCTGCAGATGGCAGCAGCACCCGACTCATGGGATAATGGAAAAACTTCACTTTCTGATGAAAAAAATCAAAGTCTAGCTCAATGCCTTAAGCAGCAGCTCCACAGTCACCAAATCCTACTGCCATGCCTCAGCTAGAGCAAAGACATAGGAATGTCTATGCTACATCTAGACCTAGATTAAGAGCCCTCCTTTGAAATAAATTGAGCCTAGCAGCCACTAGACCATCTAGACCCAGCCTATATTACATCAGTATTCTCCAGGGGAACAGCCAGTAAATTAACCCCACAAGGTCAGGGAATGTTGAAAGCTTCTGCCAGGCCAGAAAGAGTTGTCCAAAAGGCTGCTAACTTGACGGCGCTAGCACAAACAAGGCCCAAATATTTGTAACTATTCACAGGACAGAAACTCACAGCACAACCCTCCCAATTAGATCTTCATATATATAAACAGCTTTTGCAGTGCTTTTGAAGATGGTGGATCACAACTGACTGGACTGCCAGCAATTCTCTCTGCTTTATAAAGCACAGTAAGTTGCCCAAACAGGAGTACTACTCTGTGCCACAGCAGATATTATCTTACTGAACATCTCACATGAATTCCTGCTAAGACAGGCTGCAAGGACTTCCATTTTAGTCCTTCTCTGCAAATGCCCATAATGTTCTTGAATTTTCTGAGCTGCAAATTTTCACACTGCTTTCTCTGCCAGTGTTGGCTTTCATTATTACTTTTAAATATAAACTTGGACCAAAAGCTCTTCAGATGTTTTAAGTTACAAATCTGTGGAAAAAAAAATTATAGTTTTCTACATTAAAAAGAAAGTTTTGTGTGCAAGTGCGAGGGAGACACACAGAAGGAAAGAAGCAAGGAATAGCTCAAAAATGGCAATACTTTGAAACCTGAAACTTGGCATGGGAACAGTTTCTGACAAAGTGTATACTCTGCTAAGTTTAGAATAAATTGTGGTTGTAAAATAAAGCTATGAACACTTGAGAGTACGCCCTAGTGCACAGACAGCGAAGGACACCGTTCAGATTTAGCTATTAACACGTGTGCCTGGGGATTCTGTTTACATCACAGAGGGCAATCACAAATAAGGACCCTCCAGGTCTAAAGCCTAAAGCTCCCATACCTATTTGTAGCAATTGGGGGTGTACTACAGTGGATAGGCAAAGTCTTGCATTTAGGCCAGTGAGCCAATAATCGCTAATTAATGGCTTCTGTACCAAGCAGCAACCTGGTGCCTCTTAAGAGCCAAAACACTCAATCCAACCAGACATCCCCACCACTGTAAAAGTGACCTGCCATTCCACAGCCATATTCCTCCTGCTTTCAATCCTCTCTATTTCATTCTGTCACAAGGAGATGCAAGGGGAGAAGCAATGTCAAGGTAGGCAGAGCACAGATGGCTGCCTGGGGAGCCCCAGGGATAACGTCCTTGGGATTACACGGGGCAAGTGTCATCAGAGGCAAGTCCCAGCACACCAAGAATAAGCAGTCCCTGCAGTGGGGAGCAGCAATTAGATTAGACACCTTTATTTGCACCAGTCCAGAGCTGGGATTTTTTTCAAGCTTCAGTAAGTGGTACAAGCAGTACCTCTGTAAACATAATCATTTACATGTGTACACTCAGAGCTTCAGCATTCATCCCCAGCCTCTACCATCCACCTGCATGAGGAAAAAAAAACCCCAGGCTGTTCAAACAAGGTCAGACTAAACCCAGAGTTGCGTGTAGGGCAGCATGGGGGGGGTGGGGGGTGGAGAGAGTCAGCAATCCTGTAAATGATTGCAGCGAGGAGGAAGAGATGTCCCTCCTCTGGCTGGGCAAGGGATGGATGATGCAATTTAAACAGGAAGACTAATCTGTCAGTTGAGACTGGGACGTGGGCAACCTGGAGAGACATGGATATTCCCCTTCACACAGGCATCCACCTGCAAGGTGCAGGGATCTGCACAATACGGTACTTTTGCAGATGCTGGCTGTGTTAAAATAGAGCCAAGGAAGGCTCTAATGGCAGCTGAAGAAGTCAGACAGACAGTGCAACAAAACCAGAGTTTGTTCTTATGCATCTAAGATAGCAACTGTGTTCACACTTGGAACTGAGCTCCCAGGCCATACAGACAGTGAGCAAGACCATCTCATTATCGGTGACTGCCACTTAAAACTCCACAGGGAGCTTATGGAGAGGACATCAAACCTAACAGTGCCCCCACTTTTCCATCCTGGTGCAGCAGTCTAAGTACTCTATTTTTTTTTTTCCTCTGTTTCAACTCACATCATCTATGTAGTTGTTTCACAGATGTCCAAGATGGTCCCGTGTATAATTGTACCAGTCCTATCAGTACACATCTTGCTCATGGAGATCTTTTCTCCTCTTGCATCACAGTTCTACACCCTTTCTGTTCTTCTGCTACTGCTAATTCTCTCTGCTGTGTCTAGCTGAGCCCCAGGTGATGCATGCCCGTGCTAAGTGCTCTTAGGAGAACGAGTAGATGTTAGACATGGTATTGATGCCAGCTAATGTCTTAATCTATCAGCAGCTGCTACTTTGATCTCCACATAGCTGAAACTGTGCTCAAAATCCAGTACTAGTCTCAGAATTTTACCTCTCCCCTTCTCTCATTACGCCAAAACCAACATGTATGGTGGGAAAAGGTAAACACTGTCAATCCCAACACAAGGTTGAGAACTGCATAAATATCTTCCGAGTTGTTTATCCACCAGCTAAATGCTCCCCAGCATAACACACCAGTATTTGCAGATTCTGAGTGGTGCCAGTCATCCTTGGATCTCACAGCCTCATCCTGAGAAAAGCAGGTGGAACATAAAAGTAGAGTTGTTCCTATTTTAGGCAAGATGAAGCGCAGAATGGCTATGAGGTTTCAATCTAGCTGAGAACTGCTCATTGGTACTGGTATCCACTGTCCAGCCTCAGACTGTCCTGGCTGCTCCAGTCCCAAACTGCACAGGCACTCAAGAGCCTTGTGGACAAGAACAGTCCCAAGAAGAGCTAGAAATTACATCAGCTCCATTTCAGTTTTACATTCACAGTCCACACATTGAGGTTGAACAAACGGCTGTAGCAGCACCTCACAGGGCTCTGACAGGCCCTTTCAAATTGACCAGTGAGCCTGCCTGGAAGAAGCATCCCCCAGCCCTTGCCATGCTTACTGACATTTCCAACAAAAGGTTCAATTTGTGTAATTCAGAAGAGCTGCCTGTTTGCCCACCTTTAAAAGCTGGACTAGAACAACTAGAATTTCCTGAGTGAAATGGTTTTGCCTGGACACAGACTTGCAGAGGCCAATACACGGGTTGAAGCTCAGTGTGTCCCTGTAAACACCACATTTCCTTCCTCACACGTACATGTTAAAAAGTGGGATGGTTTTGAACGCCCTGTGTTCAGAGAGACCTTTAATTTTAGTTATCCCAGATAAAAGCAAACAACATCACATGGTACCTCAAGGTGGGGTTTTTTGGCTTTTTATACTTGGAAAAAATTGAGCACGTTTTTATGGATCCAAGTAAAGTCCCAACAGGCACTGGCATCACTTCACATTAGTTCCATCATCCTCTGTGCTGCAATCATGGAAAATAATAATAAAAAAGCCCCTCAGGTACTGGGGAATGACATGAACTTTGATCTGAAGAAAACCTGTGCAGAAGGTTGGAAAAAACCTAATGTACGCAAATTATTTTTGCATTTGTCTTTTTCTGGTGTTTCCCCCTCCCCTTACTTTTGTTTTTCACCTGTTCTAGGGAAAGGCAAGAATAGAAAAGCAAACACTTCCAAGGGAACTACCATGGAGTATTTCAAAGACAGCTTATTTGAAAGGGTAGTCAGGGACACAGGATATTAAAGCCTGCTCTATTGAGATTTCCAGTTCAATTTTGCCAAATTTAGGACATTTGCATATTAGGAATTTTACAGGCATACAAACTGGAATTAATTAATACAAAACTTGCACAATGAAACCTGAGGTACACGTTGAACATGCTGACCTTATATAGCATTTGACCAGACCTTCAGAGCAAGAATAGGAGGATTTGGGGAACACTTTGGTATGTCAAGGAAACCAGGTAAAATGACTTTTCACAGATTTCATTGTCTAACTACATAAAGGACTGCAGCAAAGCTGCTCTCGCATCAGGATCTTGGCAGAATCAAAGGAAAAGGTTTAGATATTGATGTGGATAATAAGGATACAGGAACAAATGACTTGTGAATTCCTGGTGTTCCAGGGCTGAACCTGGGAGATGCCAGCAGGAAAGTGCCTCCTTTGAAGACAGCATAGACAACCACCTCCCAGCTCCTGCACTCTAGATCCAGCAGCCCAAGTAAGGGGTATTATATGAGATGGACTTCGGTAGCACTATGCATTTGCCTGTGTGGTGAAGGGATTTCAGAAACAAGACTACTTTGCTGGTACTTTCGATCCTACATCAGTAATCCACTGAGTGTGGTTCCTGACTCTGGAGCTGTCCAGGCAGGAATGGGCCTTTATCCTGCACTTGATGTAGGTCTAGCTCAGCACGACTATAAATACATTATAAGAAAATATACAAAATTAACATGTATCCAAAACAAGCTTAGGTCCAGATGCCTTTTTGATGGGAAATTGTGTCACTGGGTGATTTTGCAGGCAATTTATTTGGTGGTGATAAATTCAATAAAGTCAGGTTGGGCACCAGCAAGCTTGAAACAGCCAAGGCAGCCTTGAAATGAGAATGAATTTCAGGATTGCCCTAGAGAACTGGGACCACACAGTGTCTTTCTTCTCCCACTGAGGACCAAACTCACATGGCTCTGCTCCAGCCTTAATGAGAATCATGTAACTGAGACAATACCAGAGAGGCAAGCGCAGCCTGGTTTCACACCGTTTCAACTGATGCGTAGTTTTTGAGACATTGGTCCCACTGATAACTCACACCCCATTTATTAGTCTCATCTCCCACAGGAGCTATTCTGTGGCTGAAGCAGAGGAATTCACGCCAGGTCTCTCACTATCCCCATTTTCCATCAGCAGAGTCCTTTTAAAGAGGGGGAAGAAAAAAAAAAGTACAAGCAACAATTGGTGACATACGCAGAGCATTTCTGCCAGCATAGCTCTGCAAGGCAGGCATACGAAGAGGTGTGATCCTTCACTGATGGAGCTGTGCTGGCCACAAGCCCACATGTAGATATGGTTATACCAGCAAACCACTTCTTTTTTTGTAAACAAAGATAACTTCTGTTTTGCTTTATAAGTCTGCGTCAGCACAAGTGTATATTTTTTTCCCTTTACATTCTGACAGCACAAAGCACAGCTCTGTCCAGATGAGGAAGCTTTTGGTGGGTGTAACAGCCTTTGGTGTCCTGTTTTGGGCAGGTGTTCACTGTGGAGCCAAGACCAAGTTGTATTTCTTGAAACACAATGAACACAACTCAGGTTACTGGGAAGACATGAGGGAGAGGTGTGAAAGCATGACTTCAGAAGTCTAGTCACATGCCTAAATGAAAAGTAACTGCATTTTTAGGCTGTATTAGTCTCAAGAAAAAGCAAGAGTAGGTCTTACTGCTGGGGGTATGGTGGGTGGGCGGAGAGCAGACAGAGAGAAATAAACACAGCTGAAAGAAAACTCTGACTTCTGATCAAGGGAATATATTCACGGAATATGGCATGCAATATTTGCCCAGCTGAACACACATCAGCAGCAGGCAGTGTAACCCACAGCCACAAAGCAAGAGAAATCTGTTGGCAGCAGCAGTCCATAGAAAGGACATAAATGATTAGAGCCCTTCTAAAAAAGGTCAAGTTTTAGCTGCTGCTTCTCTTCCTCTATTTAACAATCGAGGGAGATGGCTCAAAATGATTCAGGGTGAGTTTTGTCCTGGTAAATCTCAGAGCAAGGCAGAAGGTTTGAAATGAGAGCTTACCTTTTTACCACAAACTTTGCTGTTCATTAAATGAGAGCTGAGCCACAATCTCAGTAAGTCATGGAAGATTAGCTTGCTGCATCCTCAAAGCAGCTTTCCTGATGGCAACATGGTTGCTGACACCTTGAATTGTTCCAAAATGTTTCTGCAATTTTCACATCCCGCCCCACAACACACTGGGACCCCTGGAGCACCGAACCACAGCACTTCTCCAGCAGTACTTTTTCTCACAAAAGAAGAAAAATATCCAGCATTATCTGCAGATAAAAAACTAAAAACCCTTTTAGTCCCTAAATGATTCAATGCAATTTAAATATTCCTCCATTTGCTGCTACATGAGTGGTTGATTTGGGGTTTAGGTCAGAGGGGGCTGGAATATATTCATCAGCTCTTCAACACTCTGCCCATGCTTGGACATCTGTCTTCGCATCATCTTCCAAGCACAAACAGCCTTGCCTTCTACAACTTAATGATAAAACAATACAGCCAGGGAGCTGGAAAACACCACATAAAGAGAGCAGCCCAGATTATTACGTCACGATTTCTACTTTTGTATTTTAATGTAAAAACTCCTGGAAGCATCTGACTGATCACCGAGTCTCTCTCCCAAAGCAAAAGACTCTTGTTCTCATAATCCTTGCTTCAAGTAAAGAAATAAACAGGAAAAATAAATTCAGTGCTCAGTGCCCGGGTCTTCATCATTCACCTTCAAGCCTCCATGCTCCTTTAGAAGACAGCACAGAGAATACCTGTTCTTGCTGCTGGCCATTTCATACTGAAAATCCCCACAATTCCCCTCCAGCATGAAGGCATCCATCAGAAGGAGAGTTATTTTAGATCTGACAGGCAGTCAGGGGGCAGAGTAAGATTGTTACATAAAGCATCAGTGGGAGTAAACAGGAACATTACTTATAGGCTTCCATATCAAGGGACCCTCACTGTACCACACAGGCTCTGGGATTCTTCCAAGTGATTAAATTCATAGATCGGCTTTTCAGCAGCTATTAAAGACTTCATACCACATATCCGCCCTTTCTCCTGTATAGATTTTCTGTTTATGTGTGCTTTTGCCAATGCTGCGTCTCCTTCCATGGAACTTGCACTTAGCACGTGAGGGTCTTTCCCATCTGCAGCCAAAGGATGGACCAGAAGATGCATCTTGGTTTCTAAGAGCTCCTTGGTAAAGATTCTCCACTTGAGTATATTGTCCTATACAACCATCAGTGCTGTATTCAAGTTTGGAAGCACTTTGTATCCATTTGGCTCCTGAGGTCCTGTTAACTTTAAAAGACACGCACCTGACAAAACCCTCTCCCTTCCAAAACCCTAGGTGCTGGTTGGAGCTAACCCATCACACCCTAAAAACTCCAAAAGTACATTTTCAGGTGAATCTTTAGTGGACTTAACTTTTTTTTGTAATCACAGCTAAAACCACCCTGTACCAACCTGAAACTCCTTTAGCCACATCGCAAACTGCCCTGCATTCTGATATTTTTTTCAGCTCCCAGTCACTTCAGACTTCAGGACATACTAAAATAGATGTAAGCAAAGCCATGTAGGTACTCAAGAGATATCACACCTGTAATTGCATCACAATACTTTTCAGAAGCTTTCTAAACATCGACACTTGAGGTTTAGAGGGTAAAGCTGTGGATTTGGGGCAGTGGTATTTGGGCTAGATTTGGGTTCCACAATCCTTCCTTCCTAGGAGTTAAGTTTCCCTGTGACACCGAGGAAGCAGAGAATGTAAGAAACAATCTTGGTCTGTCAGTTTTCTGTGCAGCTCTCAGTCTTGCCCATCTCTGGATTTTGTTCTCAAGTGCTGAAATCTTTCAGGCAGTTCAGGCAGGGAGAGCTGCACTTTTGGAGGCTGTCCAAACCATCCATTAGGCTTCTCTTAGCGTATAAATTGTTCTCCTTGATTCACAGGCAGCACTGTTGCCTCTGAAGAGAATTAACCAGAATGTAACCAAGACTAGTGCATAGTGCTGCACAGGTGGCTGGGAACAGTTTGATCAAAAGCAAAGCAAACAGCACGAATTTTATTCTGATTGAAATGTAAGTTAATGGAGTCCTAAAAAGTGGCTTTGTAGAAGCAGAGAATGCTTCTGCAGGTATGCAATCACCCCTAAATGCTTTATTTCATACATAGTCTTCCCTATCATCCTTTGCAGCACTTATCCGTATTTTCTCTACCGGCTCATCATAGCCACCAGGTGACTGTCACACATTTTCCTCACCTTTCTTTGCACACATCAGTGATTGGCCGAATCTGAATGCTCAGACCCGCTGCAAGAGATTCTGCACTTCCTAGACCCATCACTCCATGGCAAAAAATCACTATTGCACTCCCCTGAGCCATCAGTTCTTCAGAGCTGCATCCCAGCTCCATGGCTCTGAGACAAAAAGCAATGAAGCATGCTCAGGTTCCCTCACCAACATCTCCGGTTACCATCATTTTAATTCTCACAGTCATTCTTCATCACTAGAGGTATCAAATAGCACCATGTTCCTAAGCAGGGATCCCACCACTCTCTCTTCCTTGTTTTTCTGTCTTAGCCTTGTACAAGGCCCTCTTCTACCTAGTGGAAAGCAACCAAGTCTATCGATACTCAATCTTGCCAGAAGAGTCTGAAATTCAGGGTGACAACAAGGATTTCATTAGCAGTTCTCTCAAAGTGTACAATAATAACCAACATGACCAAAGTAGTTGGCCTTGCAGAATGGACATCACGTCTGCTTCTCCCTGGTTGGCCCATGGAGGCAGGAAATGCTCCCTAACAGCCCAAGGCGGAGAAATGCACATCTACAAGCCCTTACCAGTAGGAGCTATGAATGTAAGTGGAGCAGGAAAGAAGTTAGTCAGCAGCATAAGAGCTATCCATACTTCTAGAAGTATTTGTGTGCAGCTATTGAGCCCTTAAATGGCAGGCCTCAAAAGCCAACTTCAGTCAGGCAAATACAAATTTTGAGGACCTTCATTAGGGTTATTCGAGGTACATCCTTTTCCCTCCAGAATAATCAAATGCATATCTGGCCTATCATCTGCAGTGCAAACACCACCCAAATGCCTCTAGTGCTGACAAATATATTCTTCCATCATTGCTCAATCACTATTTGCTCCGTCTAGCTCTGCATGTATTATAATCACATTTAAAAACAGCCTTGAAAAGCACATGAATCTGAAATTAACAACAGAGGCATTTTTGCTCTGAGGTCTGGATGAGAGCATAAAATAACTGAACTTTGTTCCTGTGGCTTATTACATCATCTGGCCCCTCTTTGACTGAAAATATTTCTATTCCTCATTCCAGCCCATCTGTTCTTCAGAAAACTCCTTCTCTCTATTTACTTGAAAAACAACTAACTGGAGGCAAAGGCACTTCCCTCCCCCCCCAGAGGAAAGTATGTTCATAATTAAGTGAAGAGCATTGCATGTGTATTCCCGTTAGAGCATGTGCATGCACACACACACTTGTGAACATGCCTATTTTTAGTTACACTGTCAAAAAACAGCCTCGCATTTCACAAAAAAGGTCTTCTTGACCCAAAAAACACATCATTATTTCTCATTAGGAAATAAAGAAACAGAATTGTCAAAAATATCTCTCTGCAGGAGAGCCATGCTGCGAGATGACAGGACTTTCCCCTGCTGCTGTGTTTTCTTTAGCTTTAATTTACTTTGGTGCGAAAACCAAGCCCAATGAAACTCGTCAGCCATCAGGGAAAGGAAGAGGGTTAGGACAACGGTGCTGCCCTTGCCTTCCTGTGTGGGTTGGGAGAGGCATTTTAGGACTTAGATGAAAAAAATTGCATTCCTCCAACAGAGGTTCATCTCATTAAGCACAACATCACCTGCTTGCACTGTGGTTCAGGCTGCCTCTGCTGCTGCATCTTCTCACACTGGAAGGAAACCAAGCCGAAGCAGTACAAACACTTTCTATCAGTGTATCCATACCATTGGTATATGAAATACTCCTAATAAGACAGTTGAGTACAAGAGAGGTATTCTCCTTCTTTTGCTACCTATAGTGGGGAAATGACACATTCCCCTTAGCCTTGTCTTAGCCTTCCTTATTATAATCACTTCTGGAAAGACCCCATTAATTTATCATTTGCTGAGACAGTGCTTGTAATGAGGTGGGTCTCAACCGAGTTTGTGGCCTCAGGACACAAGCTTAAACACACACAGAGGAGCATGGAAAGAAAGCTTCATTGCACTGTTCTCAGGAACAACAACCACATGCCCGCTGGGCCCCTGGGACACAAATGCTCTGAAGAAATCAAAAATGAGTCAGGGCTGAGCTCATTTAAAACAATGACCACAAAACCACACATGAAGGGGTGAAGCCCCCTCTTAATGACCACACTGATGAATTCTCAGAAATTGCCAGCGAAGGGGAAATGCATTTCTACTTTTTGACATATAGAAATCACTTGGGCAAGGCTGCCTGGTGGCAGTTTTCTCCTCTGGCAGAACAGACATCCAGGATGGGCCTCTGAGGTGGTAGAACTCAGAAGGGTGCACAACTCATCTTCAGCATTCATACCTTCCTCAGGAGCTGATTTTTCCCAGGAAAAAGAGGCTGTGTAAGTTTGAACAGTGACAGTCAGGTTTTTCCTTTCAGCTACATCTCCAAGCTAGAAAAGAAATTCTTCCACATAGGACATGACACACTGCACAACAGCCCAAACTAGCAGGGTTTCTAGGTAGGGTTGGAGAAGATCATTCATACTTCATGCTCACCATACCCTTGGTGTCTCTATTAACATCCTTAACATCTACCTAATTTGGTCTCTGATCCAGTTAGACATGTATTGGGGCCATTAGTAGTTGTATTAAAAGGAACTCCACTGATGCAAGTCTACTTTGCTGCTTATGGTGTATCAAAACCTGCCCTTTTCTAGATATAGGTCTATTCCTGTGCTTCTGGGTTGTAATTCACACTTGGTTACGCTTGAAACAGTGGTTTCAGTGCAATTGCTGAAGAGATTGTGGTATATAAGGCTATAAAAACCTTAGCAGCAAACCATTGAGGACTTGAAGCACTTGAAATCTGTATAGACATGGTGCACAAAGAATAGGAAAGAAAAGAAGGTGTTCAGAAAGATGAGATCACTAGGGCTCCAGAAGGAAGGAAATGCTCTCCTGGGGTATGCAACGCACAAATCCCCACAAATAGGGAGCAAAACCAGGTTCAAAATTAAACTCCAGCAATAAAAGGAAAAAGACCTATGACTTTCATAGGTGAAGGAGATGAGAATGTCCACCTTCAAGCCACTGTGCACCCATTTTTTCCTATTTGGAACTACTGAGCAAACCCCACACAAACTCTTGGAGAGATCATAGGGTGCAGGAGACCTGTTTCTGCACAAATACACCTTTTGCCACATTTTGTCAGCCTGGCTGTGAAAAGGGCACTTACCGGTTCTTTGTTCAGCCACCATGCAAAGCCCTAAGGACTGCTGCAAGGAGGAAGTGTAAGAGTCCAGTTTGACATAAGCAGTAAGGACAACGCTATCTGGTATGATCGCTTGTCTGCAGCACCTTTCCCAAGCACAGAAAGAAACCCCACACTACTGGCTTTTAGAAAAAAATGGAACACACACCAAACAATCCTCTAAGTCTGCATTCACACTGAGAATGAAACAGGTTTGTCATGTCCTCCTTTACCCACAGGAGTACAAAACGCAAGTGACTTGACCTTTCTTCTCCTACCTCTTTCTGACATTGTCAGAAGACTCTTATGCCTGTGGAGTACATCAGGCAGATAGCTACGCTCAACCCATTAAAACAAAGCAGCTCACAACAAATTTTGTTTCCCATACATGATGAAACAGATCTTGCAAAATATATTACTGCAGAGAATAGAGTTGAAAGAAAGTACTTACCTGTGATCTGCAGGCATCACAGCATCCTTGGCTTTGTGCTTCACAATCATTTATTGGTGAAAAAGATTCAAGAACTAGGACTTCAAATTTGTAAATCTCCTGATATACCCAGTTTCCAGATAAAATTATTTGCATATAGAAGTTATTGTCCTTTCCCACTGCAGTCCATTGGAGCTACCATTCACTTCAATGGGAGCAAAGCAATCTGGTAGTCAAGGAAGAAGCCTTTCTACAGATACAACTTACATGTACAAAAAAAGTTTGTGTCCTTGAGCCTGAAGTCCCTAACCCCTTCCTGACTTGCGACATCCAAGTATTAAACTGATTTGCCTGATTTGTTTTCCCAGTTCACTAGTCCTCCTGCTGGAGGTTGATCTGCTCTATGCAATAACCCCTCCAGCTTCCACCACAGCACCTCTCTGGATTGATCATGTAGCCCAGACTAGCGGTAAGTAATGAACAGTGGGAGAGGGTATTTTCTTCCTGCTTGTCTGTAGCTTCATCTTTCTACTTGCCTCTGGATAATGTTACTGAACACTGACATTTTTTCCAAGTTTAGGCAAAACTGGCACAACAGATTTCCTGATGTCTTGGAACCCATCCAAATCATCCATTAGCCACAAGTTCACAGACTGATACATCTTCCAAAAGGCTCATGGGCAATGCTATTGTTTCTAAAAAGAATTTATCTGCAGGTGAATGAAAAAAAGATTTACTGCTTGGGACAGGTTGCATATGCAGTAAATAACACTGAATTTATGAATTGAAATCCATAAGACTCCATTCATCTGCAGCAATGAGGGGCCCTCAGACCACTCAGTGCAATAACTCTCCATGGAATCACTGTTATTTACGCACATTGCTGTAGGAGGCCTGGATATGGATCATGTCTCCATAGTGCTAGGTGCTACCCAAATGTGTCAGGTCACCACAGTCACATTAGGCTGATAGTGCTGGTAGATATGGCCCTGAGTAGTAACTCCTACCAGCATCTCCTCCTACACCTCCTC
The DNA here is from genome assembly GCA_024611175.1 of Megaceryle torquata. Classification (NCBI taxonomy): domain Eukaryota; kingdom Metazoa; phylum Chordata; class Aves; order Coraciiformes; family Cerylidae; genus Megaceryle; species Megaceryle torquata. The sequence goes on along the minus strand of JANIJG010013999.1, from coordinate 72,217 downwards.
TGCCATCTGCTTCATTAGCAGGTGATGCAGACCATTCATGAGCCAGCCAGGCAGCTTATTCTGGGGAAGAGGCTGGTGAGAGACCCTCAGTTCCTAGCCACAAGGTTGAGTCCTTAGCGTGGTGATTGCCAAGGCACACAAGGCCACAAGAGAGCCACAGAGATGTACTGCCATGCAGGACCTTCCTTCCCTACTGCTCCCTCCCACTGGCTGCTGGGGGGCCTCTTCAAGGCCAGGCTTGGTGATATCTAGCAGAAAACATAGCACCCAAGTTGAGACCTCCCCTCTCCCATCAGCGCAGAGCCTTTGGCCTTGCTCCCAGACTCCAGTCTTCTCAGCAGCATCAGTCCCAAGTAGCGAAAGGTTCCTACCTTCAGCACTAACATGGATCTGCCGAGGCTCCTTCCTACCATTGTTTTCTGTGTTTCCACTATTACCAAATTCCCTTCAACCACACAAAGCCTGTAATGTTGCATTGCTAAACACAGGGTGGATTTCTCACCCCTAGATAGCTCGCCAGACCCTCATGATTCACCATGTGCAACTGTTGCCTACAGTGCACATCCTAAGTACACCTTGCAGCAGGGGCTAGTAGCAGCACATCTCATGCTTGATGTTAAACCAGAGCCCCAGGTTTTTGCTGCTTCAGATCCCCTGGCTGGCCCAACACCTACAGTCTTTTAGCAGTTTCACACACAACTTCCAGAAATATATTCTTAATAACACTGCTGCAAAATGACCTCAAGAGACCAAGCCACCATCACTCCCAATGTATGCAGCCCATTAAGCTGAGCCATCTGCTTCTAAACACTTTGAGCAGAGCTGACCCTTCAGAAACTCTCCACCCTAGGACCTGCTGGTAGTCTATGGTAGAGGGGAAAACATTACTTCATGCTTGTGGGTTTTTAAATCATGGGGAAAACCAAAGCAAAACAACAAACTGAATCCTCATCTGTTTTTCAGTATAAGGCATTGATTTTCTGTGGCAAGGTCGGAGGGGGGGCATTAACAGGGGACAGAGACACCCCTGTGAACAAAAGCTGTTTACAATTATGCAATATTTGTTGTATTAAAGATTGTTACCAGTAGTGCATAGAGATCAGGGCTAACTGAGGTCTGGTGTGTGCCTCCCCCATCCCCTTCCAAGATACTTCAAGCCTGACTCAAACACACAGATATTTACATGGTGGCTGAATAACCACTCAAACAATATAAAAATCACCCCAAGCAAGAGTCCTCTAAGTCAGCAGTGGGAAGAAAAAAAAAAAAAAAAAAAAAAAAAACACCTTTTACCAAAACCACACAAAATGGAGAGTGCAGGACAGAAGCAGTGCCAGGGTGGCTAGCAGCATCCATGCAAAAATGGTACTCTCAGGAGCACAAGCAGGTTGAAATCTTCCCTGCAGTTACACCAAACAAGAAGACGTGTCTCCACTCAGAAACCTCCTGCTAATGATTCTGCTGCACTGGGGGCAGCAGCAGTGCAGACTTCAAGGCTTGAGCCACATAAAATAGAAACTCATGAAAAAATGAAATTATCAAGTTGAATTTACATTCTCTTCCTTGAAGCTGACAAGGTTTAAATAACAGGTTGATTCTGACACTGACTGCACACAGAGCTATGGAAAAAGCCAGAATTTCACTCATTTTTCAGACAATATTTATTTGTGGTAGCAGGTAATTCTTAATAACCCCTCAGAGCCATCCAGTATTTAATTGCAAAAATAGTTTCACAGTTAGTATGAAAAAAATAGGTGATTTCAAGTGATCTTTTAAAGATGATATTCAATCTCATAGACCAAAAGTCTCAAATATCCAGAGTTACCTAGAAAGAAACATTAAGAAGAAAAGTGTGTTTGAGCAACTCACCTCCAAACACTGGGTTTTCTCCATCAGCTGCAGCAAGCACTGCAATCCTTAGATGAGCTGCCAGTCTGACTCTTGGGAGATCTGGTTTTCCCTCCATCACTGGCACTGCTGTTCCTGTGTGAACTTAGCCAGCCACATGATGAGTACTTCTGTCAAAGAATAAAATAAAAATAAATTCACATCTCATTGGTCATCTTGCCTGGTAAGACCCAAGCCCCTTGGAGCAGGGCTATCTTTCCTCATGTACTCTGCACAGCCTGGATAGCCATGGTCAGCCAGTCTCAAAACACAACTGCTGATGAGCAGCAGCTGCTAAGGAGCATATACATGTGTAGACAGAGGCACTGAAGGTGTTCCCCCTCCCTGCCAAACATGTCTGTGTTTCCTTGGCAGGAATGAAAGAGTATGATGAAGAGGTTAAGGTCAGATGTGTTAATAAAATGCCCAGCTACCAAAACACCTTTTTGGAGTTGCTGCTAATCTCAAGTCTCCAGATTTACACACATCCATGTTCCTGCGCCCTGGGAGAGTGGTCACACACTTTACTTTTAAGTCCTCAGCAGCCTTCCCATTGCACCAGAACAATATATTTTGTATACATTATTAGAGGCATTTAATTTCAAAATCCTGGTTGTAAAAATACATCTAACTAGTCCTACAGCTTTAACAAACCTCCAAACAAAGAGCAGGCAAATCACTGGTTCTGACACACAGCAAGATGCTGCCTTGGCATGGCCCAGAGGGCCATACGTCATTTCCCAGCCATTTCCAGGGCACCACTAACCCCTATTATCAGGCAATGAGCTGGTCACCACCATACAAAAACCAGGGTGCCCCAGCTTCTAAAGGGCCATCACTTTGAGCAGATTAATTAGAAATTTTGGACAGGATCATAACACCTTGCAGCACCTCTCAGGGGGATGAAAGAACAGGTTTTAGGGTCTGCATTTGGTGAGTGTGCCTCTAATGCACATGTCTTTCAGCCAGCATCTCTTCAGAGCCTCAGAGGTCTTGGCTTCTACAGTTTGATGGTGTCTGAAAACTGAACAAAGAGACTATGCCAACAAGGCTTTCCCCGGCAAGGGTGGAGGCATTTATGGGCACTCGTTGGCAGCAGACATAGCAGCACAGCACTGAGATACAGCAGCTTTAAAACAGCTTCTGCCATTTGCCTGGCAAACTCACAACTGTTTTCCGCATTGGCAGACCTTGCTAAAACATTAATGATCTCTGATCAGTTCCACTCTGCTCCCACATTGGGATTAAGCCCCGAGATGTGCAGAATCCATGATAATCACGGTGAGAAACTGAGGAGGCCATATCACATCTGCTGGCTGAAAGGCCTGGGAGCTCAGAGTTCTTGCTCAGGGCTCGAGCTACCATTGACTGGGGTTTCTACTACAGCAGACTTGATTAATTGATAAACACAAGATCCTTTCATTGTAGTTAATCACATTTAACATTTGCCAAAGTCTTCCACGCACATTTCAACTCATATGTTTCAACTTCAGGTCCAACAACTGCAGCTATGAGGAGTAAATGTTCTGCAAAAATCCAATTATTTAAAATTTATAGGATTGAAAAGTCACTTCATAGACTCCTGGAATGTTTTGGTTTTGAAGGGATCTTTAAAGGTCATCTAGTTCTCCTCCCTTTGCAGTCAGCAGGGACATCTGCAACAAGAGCAGGTTGCTCAGAGCCCATTTGGTCTCTAAAAGGCTGAACCTCATGAGCTTTTTAAGCCTCTCCCAGCTGGCAGTTATGCAATGCAGGACTCATCTTTTCCAGAGGGCTGGTTGTCCTCACAGCACCCATCTGCAGGTTCTGCATCCCAGTCTACATTAAAGCACAGGACATGTAGTTCCTCCTGAAGTGAGACCAGAGAGGCTACAAACTCCTTTCCGAAATGCTTTCAGGTAAGCTGCTCCTCTGCCCTACTTAGCTGTCCCCTCTGAAGATGTGCTTAAAATGGCAGCCACCTACATCTATGCCTAAACAGCCCATATCACCATGGGATGTCCTACACTTCTTCAGGTTCCTCTGCAGGTCCTAAACAGTTCCACAATCTTTGTCCCTCAGAATCACAAACCAGCCCCATGCCTACAGAGTTGCTGCTTTCTCCTAGTATCACAGCTCAGGTGTGCCCTGATAACACCAATATGTTCCTCAAGAATCACTCAACTGGAGACTTTGTTAAACTTCCCCTTGCTCCACCAGCCTCCTTGCTCATTCCCAAATCACCTTTCTCTACTACCCCCAATATTCTCCTGCCTCTCCCCACCCCATCTTGTTTCTCTTTGCAGGGCCCTTTTCTTTGGAAATGACACAATTTCCCTTCGGGGGAGATTAGCAAGCGGGGTTTGGCTGTTGTGCCTGGAATCTCTCGGCAAGGAGCAGTAGGTGGGAAAAAGAAATAATATATAACTTCTCGTGCTCAATGGCCCCTCTGTGCGTGTGCTCCACGTGTGGGTGGTGGTTAATCACTCTGCCTTCAGCGCTGCTGCTCTATCACTAAAGTATCACGTCCTCCATTAAGCATGGGGCTGCAGCCGTGTGGTCTGCACGTCTTTCCGCTCACTAGGCCCCGTGAGGGGCACGGGTGTTTGCCAACCCTTCAGCAGACACAGGCACCCCCAAGGCGCTCAGAAAAAAGAAAAAAAAAAACCCACACCCACACCACACAACCACAAACATACTGCCAAAAATCTGTTCCTTTTCTTATTCCAGTGCTTAAAAAAAAAAAATACAGACTGAACAAGACTAATTGAAGCCATAGGGAAAGGGAATATATGAGGTGAGCACAGAGAGAAAAGAAGAAAGACTGTAAGGAAAACTAAAAGGGAAGTGTCTTGCTGGGACAGGTTCAGGTTTTCCATGGGATCACAGCTACTGAAGCCGCACTGGACTCAGGGAAGAGCCCTCTTCAACAACCTTTAGGAAATGGAAGGGTGATTGTGAGCAAAGGGCTCATTTCCTCCTCACACTTTTTATTTTTAGGATTCATTACTATAGTGATGTGTCAGGCCAGCTCTCCATGTTAAGGTTTTTCATCCTTTCCTGGGAAACCATTCCTTGCATCAACAATGCTCAAGGCCACATATCCATCTGGCCCATGTATTCCCACAACTTTCAGTGAAGCTACAACCAGCAACAGCAGCAGATTTGCTCAGCCTGCCCTTAAACTTTTCTTAACTTCCTCTGCTACCTCTTACACTAAAGCCCCTTTGGGCTAGTGCACCTCTTCCTTCAAATAGTGGAAAGTTGAATGTACTTTCAAGCATTTCAGCAAGGCAAATTTAGCTGTTGTAGCTATTCTTTCAATCCATCCCATTCTTGCACACTCAGTCTGGTTTGGAGCCTTCTGCTCCTAAACATTTTTGAATGCTTATGTGAAGTGAGCAGAAACCCCACAATTTCTGAGGTGGGATTTGGTCTGGGACAGGATGCAGTCAAAGAAACCAGTGGATTAACATCCATTAAGGAACCTCAGCCAGGCTTCAAACATAAAACCCAATACTTCCTGTATGGCTGAGGAGCACATGCCTGAGGGACAGTGCCCTTTTGTGTGCTCCCAGACACACTGTGTGCACTTGGTTCTCGAGAGTCTAATAAGCTTCATTCAGCAGGAGCAAAAAATAGACAAAGATGAAACCAAATATCATGACATTTTCTCAACATTTCTAGTCAAACAGAAAATTAAACAGGCTCAGTGTTATTGCCAGAATGTTAATTTATGCATCGCTTTGGGGAAAGCAGACTCAGGCACACACAGAAGGTCAGGTTTAACACTTATTAGCTGTCCCCTCCTTCCTCCTAGAAATCCTCATAGAGCTACTTCCCAGTCAAAGGGGAAATATTGAACATGGGGAAGAGGTGAATGAAGGGCTGGAACTTTATATATAAAGAGGAAAGTGGGGACATTTCAAATAACTTGGTGACATGCAAACTGGGAGGGCACTATGTACCCCAAAATTGTCTCAATCTCTACCCATTCATGCAATAGCTTCTACATATAAGTGTTTTGGTACATTATGCTGGGGGGCTTTGTTTTTTTTTTTTTCCTGTTATGACACAGTGACACTAAAATCTATTATCCCATGCCTATGAAATAGACAGTGGGAGAGACTTTGCCCTCTTCAAATATCAAAGGTTGAATTAATAAATAAAACACTGAATCTGAATCAACATTCTAATAATGTGAGTTAAAGGAGCAGAGATACTACACTGTGCTTATCAAAGCACTGTGATGGAGGGCAGGAGAAATGGCTGAAAGACAGTAGCTTACAAATTACGAAGATTTTCTAAGTACGTTCTTTGCCTCAGGCTTCTAGAAATCAGGTCTTGTGCCCTATCTGTACATTGACACATACATGGAAATCACACACAGCCATTAGGCTGGAAGCCATCTCCTGGGGATTAAAACCCCTGTTTTTACACAATGCAGAATATGGCTGGCAATGTAAACCTAGTGCTGCCTGCTCTGGCAACACACATAGAGAGCTGGATGCAGAAGGGAGGAGAATTTGGAAAAAGTGCCAAATTATCCATCTCCTCAGGAACCAAACAGCAGCTGCAGCTATGAAAATGGATCTCCAAAACCATCAGCATCATGAGAAGAGGAAACCCTCCTTCCCTGAAATCCCACCACACAGAGTCCAGAACCACAGTGTTGTCAGTTTACTGGGGACAGCAGCTAATGTGTGGGTTCCCTACTGAGCTGTGGTGGGTTTGAACAGATTTTGGGTCATCTTTGAGTTCTCTGGCAACTGAAGGAGCTGGATAGGAAAAATGGGCTGAGTGCAGATAGAATGTGAACCTGAAGCATTTGCTGGAATGAGCATTCATTACATTCAAAGACTCACAAGAGAATTGGATGCTGTAATGATTTTTAACAAGTTTGAGCAAACAGATGCACTGCAAACACCTCACAAAATGTCCCTACTGAATTCATATTTACCAGCACTTGGAAGTGTCTTTTTCTTGGAAGATCAAAAATCCTGACTGCTTCCAACTAATTAAATGGACTTCCCTGGGAATAAGTTTTAGTTGTCACCTAATCAGATGGTGCATTTTAATAAGATGTTGGCTTTCCAGAATTGAAGTATCTGATTCCCAGTGTTTTGTTTAGACCGCGTACCCTGTTTAGGATTCAAGTCTAGGTTGTTAATAAAGAAGTTAATAGCTTACTGAACAAATTTTATCACCAATTCAAGCCCCAATTTCAGGGGTTTTGCTTCTCCACATCATTATTAGGGTCTTCCTGTCTTGATTTCTTCAGGGAACAGTGAAAACTTAGCACATCCAAAAAGACACAAGGAATATTGGTGATACTACCAACTGTTTAGTTGTCCCTCAATTTTGTCTCAAGACAGATATAACTGCTAAATGAAAGCTTCATCGATGTGCCTAACAGCTAGTGTTTCCAGAATAATGGTGCCAGAAAACCAAAACAAAAACAAATCCAATGAGTAAAAAGAAGCAACAATTATTTCTAAAGGCAATCACTGGAAAGGACTTCAGTTGTTCTGGTATGTCCCCGAGCTTTCAGTAATGTCAGTTACTTTATCACTACTGCAGGTGAAGGAAAACACAGCTCAAGTCAAACCAGATGGAGAAACTGATCCACTTACTGAAACACTCATTTACTTTTTAAAAACAGTAACGTGTCAATCCAGCAATTCCGTTTTCAGTGGTTTAGTAGCAACGGGACCAAAATGTAGAAGGTAACCACAGGAGAAGTGACGGTCTGGACTGAAACAATCAGTTGACCTCTTGGGAACAATCTCTCATTCTTCCTTGGGGATACCACTATGAAGTAACCCCACCTGGTAACTTATATAATTTCTACCAGTGAAATACTTTTGCCCAAATAGCCTGTGTTACCACACACAGGAGTGACCAAGCCCTGAGATGCATCTGGTCATATTGCATTCATTCCCCAGAGGATCTTAGAGATCCAGTTCTTTGCCAGGAGCTTTTTAGGGGTATCACAAACCACACACCATCACAAACCACACACCAACAGCTTACTCGTAGCCAGTGTCACAATAAGAAAATACTACCAAAGTCTTGAAGAACAGATCATTAGCACATTGAAGTCACTAAGTGAAATGCTTGGAAACAGAGGCCAGTTATCTGAGATATGACACTAGGGCTACAAGTGAACATTCATACAATGGCTTAGGCTGGAAGGGACACCTAATCCAACCTCCCTGCCATGGGCAGGGAGATACCTCTGAACTAGACCATGTTGTTCAAGGCCTCATCCAGCCTGGCCTTAAACACCTCCAGGGAGAGGACATCCACAGCCCCTCTGGACAATCTGTTCTAGAGTCTCATCACCTTTGTACTGAAGAACTTGTTCCTAAGTCTCAGTCCACACCTATTTTCCCCTCAGTTTAAAAACCATTTCCCCTTGTACTTTTGCTGTACACTCTTGTGAAGAGTCCCTCTCCAGCCTGCCTGTAGGTTCCCTTCAAGTATTGGAAGGCACTTATAAGGTCCCCTCAAGAATCTCCTCCAGGCTGAACAAGCCCTGCTCCCTCAGCCTATCCTCCTAGCACAGGTGCCCCTGGATCATCTTTGTGGCTCTCCTCTGGACTCGTTCCAACAGATCTATGTCCCTCTTATGGTGGGGACATCAAACTGGATGCAGTATTTGATGTGGGGTCTCACAAGAGCAGAGTAGAGTGGGAGAATCACCTCTCGATCTGCTGGCCACACTCTTGATGCATCCTAGGGTACAGCTGGCCTTCTGAGCTGCATGAGCACACTGCCAGCTTGTGTTGAGCTTCTTGTCAATCAACACACCCAAGTCCTCTTCGGGGCTACTCTCAACTCACTCTGTACCCAGTCTGTAATCATGCCTGGGATTGGCCCTGCCCAGATGCAGGACCTTGCTCTCTGACTTGTTGAACCTCATGAAGTTTGCCTTGGCCCATTTCTCAAGCCTGTCAAGGTCCCTCTAGGTGGCATCCCTTCCCTCAAGTGAGTCCATTGCACCACACAACTTGGTGTTGTCAGCAAACTTGCTGAGGGTGTGCTTGATGCCACTGTCTGTGTTGCTGACAAAGATGTCAAACAGTACTGGACCCAGAACAGATCCCTGAGGAACTCCACTTGTCACTGTTTTCTACCTGGACATCAAGCCAGTAATCACAGCTCTTCGAGTGCAACCTTCTATCCAGTTCCTTATCCACTGGGTGGTCCATCCATCAAGTCCACATCTCTACATCTTAGAGACAAGGATATCATGTGGGACAGTTTCAGATGCTTTGTACAAGTCCAGGTAGATTATGTCAGTTGCTCTGCCTATATCAGCCAGAGTTGTAACTCTGTGGTAGAAGGCCACCAAATTAGTCAGGCATGATTTGCCCTTAGTGAAGCCATGTTGTCTGTCACTGTTCACCTCATTATTTGTCATGTGCCTTAGAACAGATACCAAGAGGATCTGCTCCATGATTTTACCTGTCACAGAGGTGAGGCTGACTGCTCTGTAGTTCCCCAGGTTATCTCTGCTTCTCTTTTTAAAAATAGGGGTTGTGTTTCCCCTTTTCCAACCCGTGGGAACTTTACCAGACTGCCATGACTTCTGCAATCAGAGCCTGCCTGCACTTTGGGCATTTGTTTTTCCAGTGTCCATCCTCCTTACAATATGCACACTTGTTTGCACACAACAGTGCCTCTCCTTCCTCCTACAGAGTTTCCTAGTCCTCTCTCATTTCTATATGGTCCACATTCCCCAAATCCTCTATTCACCATTCCTTTACATTCCAATTCTGCCACAGTAGCTGCTGACACCACCCTTGTCAGCTCTCCTCTGTCTCCTTCTTGGTTTCTAAAAACTTTCCATGCTTCCTCCACTAACCTTTCCATACCCCTTTGGTCTGTTTCTCTTAGTTTTAAGTCCACATCCTAAGGCCTGTCTCATTTGAACACCTTTGTCCTGTACTACAATCTGTACACCTTTTCATCTTCTGTCCTTTTTCCTTATACTTTTTTTTTTCCTTTTCTAAAGACAAAACCAGAGGCTTTTGTGGTGGTATGTTGTACCCACAATCCTTCTGTCAAAACATATCTGCATAAATAACTTCATCCCATCTTCCTTCCCTTCGTAAAGACATTATCAGCTGTAACAAAGTATTACAATTCAGGGTCCCATTAATAGGCTATTTTTCTCTTCCTTCTAGTTTATATAAAGGCTATCACTGATTACAGCATTTTATCAAAGTTTTCCTGTCAACACTCCTGCCTGATGGCTCTCCTATCTTTTTCCAGTGTGCCTGAATACAACCTAAGGGGGTTTTCTTTAAGATACTCTTGCTCTGGCTTCCACTGATCTTCTAAGCTCTATTTCCAAAATATTTCCAAAAGATTCCAATGAGATTGTTCTCCAAATTATCAGTATCTTACTCCCAGACATTTTAACAGCAAGTTTTCAGGACTCAAAGTTCTTACACTTGCTTTGTTCATCTCCGGCCATACCCCTTGTGGGATAATGGAACTGCAGATCAGAACTCCACACTCTCTTTGTAGCTATGCCACTTCTCAATCATACATTTACACCACATGGGACTATAACAATTTTTACAATGCCATAAACATACACTCACACAAATAATTATTACAAAGATCACTACACACAGGACCCATCAAATAATACAATCAATAATAAAGACCAGTACCAAAATCACAGCTACCAATAAATCGGTGTCCAAATAACAGATTCTTGGGTCATATGTACAATCATCCAAACCGAATGTCTCAAGAGGATTCTGCAAGAGATCCAATCTCTCGGCTTATGGAAGTTGTCAGGGACTCGAAGCATTACCAAATTATACCTTAGGTGCTAGCCATGCGGTATAATCTATCCTGCGGGAGATCCAATCTCCTGACTTATGGAAATTCTATTCCAAAATGGAATCGACAGACTAGTTCCCAGAAATAGAACCAGAATTAGAATTAAAGAATACCTGTTATCAGATGGTCCTTGTCTTTTCCCACAGTTATCTGAACTGAGGCAAGGAGACACTCCAGGAAATTCCCTGGGGGTGCCCAAGGGAGTCCTCAGCAGGTCCTGCAGCTGAACAGAGGAGGTCCCATCTGGGGTGCCAAATGAAACAAAGAAACCACTTGAAATTCAATAACCAATGTGACTATTAAGCAGTTATTCTTTATTACAGCACTGGATGCACAGAGGATCACTCCTCCTAAAATGTAGAAAACTAATTATGCAGCTTATATGTGAGAGATATGTACATATTCAAAGCGTTTCCTGGAACAAGAGGCTTTAAGTAAATAATTTGCTGGAATCCATTTGTGTAGTCCATTCCCCTTTAGTGCATGCACACTGGCCCCTTGAGGGTCTTCTTTGAGGGTCTTCAGAGGAAGGCTCAAAGTCTTCCTCGCTGATGAACTTCTGAACTTGATTTAGGGTGCATGCTCCCTGCAGCCTTGATTGGCTGCCAAACCACCAAGCTAGTTTGCTCTGGTTTAGCAACTTTATCCATCAAGGAGGATACCTGTAGCATCTGGTGTGAGGAAAACCTAACAGAAGTTCTACAAAATGTAACATTTTCATAATACATTTAATCCTTATTTTACAAAAGCTAGGTTGTCTCATCACCATCTGCTGGCAGCCAGCAGCCCCTCCAGGATGCACCAAGCACAGGGTGGTGCCCTGGACACAGAAACCAGTGGAAGGGTGTTGCCCTTGGCTTCCCACACCCTCCCAGGTGCTGAAAAGGGACTGAATGCACAAAATAGAGCTCTTTAGTGAATCACTGGGACGGGCCCTCCCACAGTCACCCCTCCCAGGCAGACAGGCCCTGCCCAGGCACAGCCAAAGATAGGTCCCTGGGACTCCCCAAAGGACTCATCATTGCCTCATCACTGCAGTGTAGTCCTTGGTGCCCACAGGTGCAATGGGCACAAAGCCGGCCAGCCGGTCCCCCTGCGCCAGGAGGAAGGGCAGGGCAAAGCGGCCACTCATGGAGGGGCTGATGAGAACGGGCCT
>JANIJG010013999.1:42413-60233 GCA_024611175.1 Megaceryle torquata | reverse complement strand
CTTCCGCAAACTTTTCAAAAATGGGGTTTTTTGAAAGGGAAAATAATTATATTTTGCTTTGATTTTTTCCCCCCCCCCCCCCCCCCCGATGAATATGAACATAATATGGCTAAGGCTTCCAGTTGTCTAACAGTTGAGGTGGGTCAGCGGGGACATAAACAGAACTCAAGTCTCTCTGTTACAGAAAAGCAGACTAGTAAATTATTCTCAAACAGGACAAACTTGGAATGGCTTGGTTTTGTTTTGGTCTCAGGTTAAGTGGTGTTAACACTTGGATAAGCAGCACATTCCAACATGATTTCACCACTGAAATGAAGCCATCTCTGGGGTGGAGTCCTGCAGCTGCTGGTAGCACACATGTATTTTGCTCAGTATATCCAAAGAAATAATTATGCAAGTAATCACACACAAAACAACTGAGGACACATCACAATTTGGGTAAGACACCGAGGTGAAACCTTCTTCTTTCTCTATGCTCCAAGGAAATCGAGACACTTATGTTCCCCAAGAACTGGTATTTTTTCCAGCGGTACTGATTGTAGGTAGGAAAGAGAAGACATCTCCTTCATCAGAAGGGCAGAAGGCTGATGGTACCAGCACAGCAGGAACATCTCTCTGCACCACCAATCCGTACTTCCACTCCTGTCCTTCACTTGCAGCACCACCTCGTTGGGTTCCAACCAGAGAGATCCTGACTTCAGCACAGGAGGAATCTCTGAGGAACATCAACATATGCCAATATTCACCTGACAGCAAGAGAGTCAAGAGACATGCCCCTTCCTGTCACATCACCCAAGCAATAACTGAACAGCTGGTAGCTGTACAGTGTTATCAAACACATAACAAGATGCCAGCTATTAATTTCCCACATTTTTTTCCCCAACCTCCCCTCTTCTCACACTTTGCCATCTCACTTCAACCTTCCTTACAACAGGCTGAAGCCACTTCGTATCCTGCTGGCTTTATTCCAGCTACCTTGACAAAACACAGTTTCTCCTATTTCTAATCATGCATTTCCTGGCACGATCCCTATTGGAAACCTCCAGTTCTGATAACATTTGATGACCTTTCCTTTATTATTTCCCCATGGCACTCTTCAGTCCCTGATAGGTTCTAAAATTGGGATTTGTCTTCCTGGAAAGCCAGACACTCAGGGTGAATGACTCATGAGCCTTGGCACATGGCTCCAACAGCCCAGGACATAAGGCAGTGCCTTCCCCCACATGCAGGGGATCTAACAGTAGGAAGTATTATTTTGCAGGGCTGCACTCAGTGATTTCCTAGAAAAGCAACAAAAATGCCACATGTGTTTGTGTTTTCATGTGCATTCAGCACAAGGAAATCCACACAGGCCACATGCGGTTTAGAAATTGTAGGTGTTGTGAGCCTCGTGTCTGCATAATGTCTTGCTGTTGGTATGCAGTAAACATTCCACATCTTCAGGGGAAACTCCCACGTAACCAGGAGAAGGAGGCTTTTCAAAACCCAAGATCCTAACTTCAGCACAAAGGCACGAGCAAACAATAAATTTTACATCTGCAAAGGAAGTGTCCAATTTCACTCAATTATTTTGATACGCTACTTTAGTGACATGATTGTGCAAGAGCAATCATAGACGGATCAAAAAAGCCAGCCTGGCAACATATGAACTCTGAAGAGAGAAAGAAGCCTTAGAGTTAAGGTTCTGCCAACAACCAGGTCACACTGCAGAAGTCAACAGGGCCAGATTTCTACCCAGCTTTACAGCTCACAATCAGAGCCTTGTTCAGAAAGAAAAAAAATCAGCTCTTATCTCACTACCAAAAAAGTCAATGGATATACCAGAGCACTCAGCTTGGAGCATGATACTAAGCAGTTCCTAAATCATATTCTCCATGTTAGAGAGATCCTGACGAGTACTGCCTCTGGGATAAATTTTTGCCTGTCACATGGGATCATGATCATGTGTGTTTCTTTATCCCTCTGTCATCACCCTCTGAGACGAGGATGTATGTCCCAACATTTTTTCCCCCCAATTTTTATCTAGCTGAACAGTTTTTAAAGAAAAAAAATATCCGCTTCAAAACATAGAATTGTTCACTCTGAAATACAAAGAATGTGGAAAGTATTTGAACCAAAGCAAGAATGCCTCTACTGAATCAAATCAAATGTTCCCTTAGATTTTTTTTCTGAAGAAAAATTAAGATTTTTATTAAAGTCTGAATAGAGATTAATAATTCAACATTACCTCAAACATGCTAGAGAAAACAAAACAAAACAAAAAAACCCGAAACAAATGAAAACTTTTCCCATCAGAAAAACCCACTTCTGCCAGTAAAGTGACCAGTGCCATCTTTCAGAGCAGGATGTACTCAGAGAGATTACACCCAACTCACTTCACATACACTGAATGACTAAATACACCCATATCCCTTCACAGCAGGGATCCAGCAACTGCATGAGTTTTAGTCCTTTTTAGGAAATAAACATAGATGATGCTCCCCAGCTTCATGCCACAAACACTTTATATATATAATGTATATATATAAACCTCTGCACATCAGCACACAGCCCAACACCTAAACAGCACACACCTCCTTTCCCCATCCATCCATCCATTTGCAAAAGGCAGAACAATTGTAGAAGCTACAGGAGCTCCAAAGCCAGTGAAGACCAGGGAGATGGGAGAGCTTCAGCTTCCTCATGAGTATACAGAACCCAGACACTTTGGAACAGGAAGAGCAAGAGATCAAAAGTTTCCACTACAACATTACTGGGGAAAAAAATACACATGATTCAACACACTTCTGAAGGAGGAATCATGGGGAGAAGCATTATTTGAGGAATGAAAGGAAAAAAAGAAGAGCCATGAGGTCATTTATATTGATTCCAGGCTGAACCTTGTATATTAATTTCAGGGGGAAAAAAGTAGGTATTGACAACTTGATGTTGACTTTAAGCTGGCTATTAGAGCAAAGCAGGCTGAGCATGATCTTTAGAGGAAATAGCTTCTGATAGGGTCCTGGTGCTACATTTCTTAGGTAACTGGACTCTGGCCAAACCATCTGGCTCTTCTGCATTTCATTCTAACAAAGAGGCCTTCACAAAGCCTGTAAGGAAATCCTGTACAAATGAAATGTAAGAATCATGCTCAGAAATGTGCAATTCCAGGAGATATCTGATATATTTTAGAAGGCCTTACAGTTAGAGGAAAGAAAGTAGGGAAATTTAAAATAAAAATCCTGAAAAAAAAAATGCTTTTACCGGAGAGAAAAAAAAAGGCAGGACAGTCCCTGCATTGTGATGCTGCAGGGCTTTTGTATTATTTGATCCTATGTAGGAAACAAGTATCTTCCTACTGAAAAGGATCTGCCTTTAAATTCAGTAGGTGAAGTAAAATGGGATTCATAGGGATGGCCATTGTGGGGAGCAACAATATAACTGTCCCCTTAGCATCTACTAATTTGTAGCAGTAGACTCCAAGTCTGCTATGACAAACCTGCACTGAGCTGACAACCACTGAACATTTGGCATGGAAAAGGAATAATCAGTGTTCTCAGCAGATGCTCCTAATCTGCTCTCCAAGGCAGGTGGAAGCTTACTGAGAAATTCCTTGAGTTCAGATGGGTGTCAGAGGAGTTTCTTCCCTGTTTCAGGCCAGCCAAGTACTCTGTCATATCCTGCATAGCTAAATAACACGATGGTACTCTTCTTAATTAGCCAGGCATAGGAACAAATAATGACAAGACACAGCAAAGAGAGACCACCTTTGCCAGCTCTTAAGCATCCTGTGATCTATCTCTGTCAAGGCTCATCTGTTTTTATTCAGGTTTCTACCTGCATGGGACTTGTGGCAGCTGTTCCCATGCAGAGAACTGCCCCGGCTTGTTGAAGTGACCCATGACAGGTCCTCTCGCCTTGCACAATGGCTATCCCCACACAGACAGGCAAGAGCCTGGGCGACAAAGTCTGGATGCTCCAAGAAGAGCCACAGCACCTATCCTGAAGATGAAGGAGTAGAGCCTCCCTGGGCCCCAATCCAAGAAAGCTGGAGATCTCCCAACTATGTATATGTGTATGCAAATATAAATTCATAGTACTATGAAATAGCACCTTTTGTGCCTAATAGTTATTCTTGGAGCTTTCTGTTTTCATCATCTTGGGAATCTTATACTGAACTGTGGACTCCCACTGTTATGCCAATGGGTTGGGTTAAGTAAACAGCTCCAACCCTGTTGT
Source organism: Megaceryle torquata (assembly GCA_024611175.1). Lineage (NCBI taxonomy): Eukaryota > Metazoa > Chordata > Aves > Coraciiformes > Cerylidae > Megaceryle > Megaceryle torquata. Next base: position 56,015 of record JANIJG010013999.1, on the reverse strand, counting down.
CAGCTTCCCTTTGCTTTTACTGCTCTTGCAGCCTCCCAGCAATGCCAGGGATTACCCTCTGCTCCCAGCTGCTCAGGCAGCTAGACTAAGTGCCCTGTCAGCATCTAGCACCCTCTGCGTGAGCAGGAACAGCAAACTGCCATAATCACAAGAAAGGCGAGATTGTTAGAGCACATTATCAGAGTTAAATCCAACAAACACTTCACTACAGGGCTGTGTTTCTCCAGTGCCTCAGGCAGCTCTGGGCCAGCATTGCCTAGGTAGAGACAGAGAGGAGAGGTGGTGACGTGCATTTCTTTCTCATGTCCCAGCTCCTCACTTGGATTTTATATCAGCTAAACAAGTCCTTTTCTGCTCCCTTTCATCATGAGCTCTGCAAGAAATTGAATTTCCACCTCACCTGGAGTGAGTCTCAAAATCCAAAAGCAAAACATTCTGCCTTATCCAGAAGCTTTCTCTCTGGAAGAATGGTTCCAAAGGCACTAAGAGTAAATGAATCAACTTTTCACTTTTTCACCTCTGACTAAAGCTATCTTTTTCTTCAAATTAAAACATGTATGAAAATAAAAATCTTTAGTCTTAATGTAAATTACAGATTGAACCAATCTAATGAATCATTGGTGCCAAAAGGAGCTGGTTCCCCCACTCATGTTCCCTGTTTATTCTCTTTGCCATGGCTCTGGTGCTCGGCAGACCCTGCACTGCACCAACTAACCCTAAATACAGCAAGCCTGTGTCTGACAGGTTATCAAGGTGCATCTTCCTAGCACAAGGTCTGTCAAGTGCCAGGGAGGAGACAGCAAGACACAGCTGGAAGCAAGGAGAGGATATAACAGTTTGCTGCTGCCCAGGGGAAGAAGTCAGCTTAGCCGCAATGACTGAAATTCACCCTCACAACTCTGGCTACCAGGGTGTGACTGAAATAAAGCAGAAGACTGTGAACAGAGCTGGAACCTGTGCACCTTCTGGCTAGATGGTACAGCACTTCCACTGCCCCTTGAAACCTCTCTTTGCTCCCCTTCACCAAGTTCCTCTGAGAAACATCAGGAGAAACTGCATTTCTTATTATTCCTATCCCCCTCCTACTGATAATGCTTTGACTGCCAAAGTTTTCAAAAGCACCCAGAAAACACATACACTCAATTTCTAAGGGGAATAAAGTATTTGGCTTCATCCCCATAACAGCCCATACCTGCAGCCTGCCATAAAGAAATAGCAGTTATTTACTGAGTGGTATAAAGATTAGTTTAATGCTATAAGTACTTCCAAACATCATTGAAACATTAACTAATCCACTCACAGCAGCTCCTTGTGTCAAATAAATACCATTCTTCCTGTGTTGAAAGGGGGTTTAGGGCAGAGAATTTTATATAAGCAGCAGCATCCTCTGATAGTGGCTCTGAAAACCATCAGTCCTGTCATTAGCCCCTTCAGTGATGGATCAGATTCTAGTATAAGGGCTGATACAGACACACACTTCACCTGGATATTCTTTAAGGAGGGAATGGGGACCTGGCACTTCTCACACCCATCCAGACAGTTACCTTCCACCAAGAGGAAGCAGCTATTTAATCACAGTCAATTATTCTGAAACAAGCGCAGTTTTTCTCCTTTTCATTGCACACCTGTGATTAAAAGATGAGAGGGACAAAACCAATATAACAGGCTCCTTAACTTAGCAAAAAAAATATAGGATAGAGTAGTTGATTGTAGAAAATTGCTTCTACAGATAATTCATACTGGCTCTCAAAATCATTTTGGTCCATGGTGGCTCAACAACCCTGTAACTACACTGGTCTAGGCCCCTTCTCCATCTCTTCCTGGATGGCCTTGCAGGGTAACACAAGCCTTACAACTGCACATGTAACCCTGAACAGTTACACTGGCTGCTTGCTCTTCTACCTGCTTAGTTTTGCACCCAGCTGTGTCTACTGCGCTATGAAGCACCAGAGAGACAATCTGAGTGGACACAGGAACTCAGCCTACCTTTGTCCAGGTCAGGGCTGCCAACCAGTCTGGTCACACAGGCTGCTGGGAGCCCTCACACTGAACTGTCTCCAGAACCTGCTGTGGATGTGCCACCAGAGATAGGTATTCAAAGAAACATCCTATTTTAAACAAAACCATAATTCAACAAATGCACTGAAATATTTTTTTTCAACATTGAATGGAAAAAAAGTTTGAAATGCCTATTTTGACATTTTTTAAGTAATGAGTCACCAGGAATACTTCACGGTATTTATAAAAATCTTTAAATAAAAACCTTAACTATATTTGTTTAAATAAAGGATATGAAGTGAAGATGGGGGGTGGAGGGGGTGGGATCTGCAAGTTGTTCTTTGGTTGTTGTTGGATGGGGTCGGGGGGGACGACGACTGAGTTTGTTTCCAGGTTTGGAGTGAGTGGATTAAAAAAAAAAAACAAACAAAACCAAACCGACATAAGGTGCTAACTCTTGACATTTTCTGCATACCAAAAACACTGTCCCTGAGCATCTCTACTCACTATCTCCATTGCTTTTATTTCCACTTGATAACTGTCATGTATCAAAGAAGCTGATGTCCACAGTCAGCTAATTAAGGTTGCAGAGGCCTGGGTTTAAGGAGGAGGGGGAAAAAAACCCCCAAACCACACTAAGGGTTGCAGGCAATGAAACCCCAGTGGGAACAGAGTCTGGAAAATTAAACCTCTTACTGGTCAAGAGCTTTCACCCTGTGTAACATTTCGTTTCTGGAGCAGGCAAACCAGTTAACAGCATACCAAGCTGATGTGCACCATATGACAGAGAAAACTCTCCCAGCCCTTGCCTGCAGGGATATAGGAGCAGGGAAGCTGGGGCTTTGGTCCTGCCATTCTCTACTTAAGAGAAGATGCTGGGTTACTCCCCACAGCCTGCCTGCTGCAGGCCTGGGAGAGGAGAGGGACAAGCCATCGTGCGGCAAAGATGGTGGCAGCATGTTATGGTGCAGCAGAGCCCACATCTATGCTTGTCCTTCAGCTACTTTCATTTGCAGACTGATACTCCATCTCAGGGCCACTGACTAACAAGTCTGTCAGAGCAAACAGGACTAGGAAAGCCAGACCAAGGCTCCACATCACCACCTGGTGAAGATGGCCAGACAGCCACCAGGAATGGCAGGGTCACCATGGCATGCTCAGGGAGGCTCACCACCCTTCTGGTTGCCACAGGCTTTGTCTTCATGCAAAAAACCCTCCCCACAGAGCATATGTAACTTGCCTGGTGGATTTTGGATCTTGTAGGCCTAAAAGAAGCATTCTGATGGAAATAAAGGCAAGAAATGGGATGTCTGTTTGAGGGATGGGGCAAAAAGCTAAAGCAGGGCTCCAGGCAGGTTCATCTTCTTCAAACACAATCAGACCATGGTATTCTGAACAGTATATGGAAATCAAAATCAATTTATGGAAATCAAAGACAATCTGTCTGCAGAAGGAACTGTTATCTGTGATAAGCTGAACTCCAGAGCTCAGTGAGGGCAACCAAAGGACACAGCTTTGGCATTTATCTTGTCACTTCCATGTGGTGATTATAGAACCAGATGGTCCTCTGGAGATGAAGGGGTGGGATTTTGTCAGGAATATCAGCTGGGAACACAGATTTAGTTCCAGAGGAGCAAGCGAGCATTTAGGCTGTGCAGCCTCAAGGCTTGGAGTGCTTTCAGCCAATCTACCAAAACCAGTAGGAAGTGTCAGAGTCCAGAGGAGTCCAGCCCAGTGGAGAAAACAAACATTTGAATAAAGCAAACCCAGGAATTGAGGCAAAAGGACAGTGTGGCTGGTATTAGAACAGGGCAGGAAACAGTGTTATCATCCAAGGAGAATGTGGTATTTTGCAATGTTTTCCTGTCCAAGATCAGTGCAAAAACTCTTACTGAGAGTTTTTGGCAAACCAAATTTAAAAAAACCAAACAAAACAAACCCCAAGATATTATTTTAAGCATTCAATAGGTACAGGCCTTCCTCCCTCGTTTGCTCTTCAAGGACAGAACAGTCTTTTTAACTTGTAATTTTTTGGCTCAGTGCTAAACAATACAAACCAAAAGACAAACCATTTCTGACTCCCACAGGCATCTCCCTACCCAGTTCTTAGGCATACAACCCACACTCATTGGGGTCAGCCATTCCCAACCAGAGACATTACTTCTGCACCCACCTAGGGGCTCAGTCCATCCTTTCCTTCCCTCCCCCCTGCTTGGCTAAGGGGACAACTGGTTAAAACAAAACACTTGCACAAAAACCAAGCAGGAACCATGGGCTTTCTGCTAAAATGAAGCCAGGCAAGCAAGGTCTGTAGCACAGATGAAAATTACTCCATGGCTGCACATCTACCACTTTGTTGTTGCATGCTAATCTGGAGCCCCCCCAGCTATTGTGATCAAGTACCCATGAGAACAGCCAAGGAATGTAATAAATTGATGGACAAAAACTGAAATGCAGTATTGGGAATAGAATGGCCCCATGGAGGTCCTGAGTCACAATGCTATACCCCGACATTAAACAAATCCTTTGCCTTTATCTATTTCTAACCCCATGTTTCTATAGGGTTCTGGGACCATCTTCAAAAAAACCCCACAGCACTAACAGACTCAGGTTACTTCTGTATGTAGCTCTGGATCAACATATCTGAGTGAGAAGCCCCATATATTTCCATGGGGGGGGGGATCACAAACTGTAAGCATTATGCGTTTCTTTAACAAAGGGAGGTAACCCTCCCTGCACTAGAGAAAATATAATAAAAGCTGAGCACAAGGAGGTGGGATTTTCTCCCAAATAACAGAACTCAAGCCTCCCCACCTATTTGCCAGGAATTAAAACATAGATCTACACCAAGACCTACCCATGCAAAGCATGGCGATGCCCTCAATCACCGATTCAAACTTTTCTCAAAGAAGACACTCCAGGGGCTGGTGATGCCAGACTCTCATGGTATCAGCACAACAAGGAAGGCAAACAGGACAGAACAAGAAGCTGTCCAAGGGAGTAAAAGTAGGGGCATTGCCTAAATAAATGCAGCAAAGGCCACGAAGAAGCTGACCAGCCATACAGGGAGTGGGGAAGACATGCAGAGCCAAATCCCCCACACCCCTGGTGCACACGAAGCATCCTAACTCCATCTCAGGGACAAAGAACCCATTTCTACAGGTTGCAACTAGCAAAACAACGAGGAGTGAACAGTGAGTTACATGTGGATCTTGGAGCCTTGAGGTTTCTACCTCAGCTGTCAGGAGGGGCCCAAGGCAGAAGCTGGTCCTGCAAAGCCTTGGAGATCTAGCGGCCGAGCCATGGATGAGCTGCCTGTGCAGCATCAAGTGTTGGCCACTGTCACAGTGAGCTGGAGCAGGGGACAGCTGCTTTGAAGAGGCAGAGGAAAGGCAGGACCAAGGCAGGAAGTCAGGAGAAAAGTGATACAGAACAGAGCCAGACCAGATGATTTAACAAAGAAATGCATTTTCAAGAGAGGCATTTACAGACACCCCTTGTTTAAAGGGAGGAAAAAACCAAATCGTAACCACAGTCCAACCCTATGCAGCAATAAAGGCCTATGTGAATTGCTAACCCTCTTCTGTTGGTGCTGTGACACCCAGACTGATGGACAACAGCAGACACAACCTGAAATCAAGGAGGGCTCCATGGAGGCAACCCCGCACGCAGCCAGTTCTGGTGCTCTTTGCATTCAAGCCCCAGGGCTGGAGCTCTTACTGTAGTGATTTCTCCATAAAGAAAACACATTTCTCTTCTTTGCAGCCCCAGAGACAAAACTTAAACCTATTCACCCTAACGATTAGTCACGGCAAGATAAAAATAAATTCAAAGCTGGTGGCTGCTAAAGGACCCAGCTCAGGGTTGTTAGGTCCCTGTGAGCTGCAGCAGTTGGAACACAAATGATGAGAGCATTTGACCCAGAAATGCATTTTACTGTTTCTTGCACATAGTCCTGAATCCCACCTCTGCTCCAGCAGTCCTGCAACTGAGCTGAAAGACATGCCTGCATCACCAGAATGGAGAGGGGTACAGGTGCTTCATAGGCTACAAAAAAACCACTGAGGCTAAAATACAGCATGCACTGAAGCATGGTGCTGGATCAGGGCTCACAGCTTTCTCTCCACAAGCCACGGCTGCCAGGATAGCCTTTTCCAAATGAGGTTTCCACCCGATTCATTTCAAGAACACAGCCTGCACCCTTGAGGAGAAGAGGCGGGGGGGGGGGGGAGAACGACAAATCAGGAAGATCAAAGCCCTGCAAGTCCATAATATTTTATTAGTTCCTTCCATCTGTCATGCACCAATGACTCATCGGGAAATAAGCTCCCTCTTGAGAGCCGCTACCTTTTCATTGTCGACTTCGGCTTGTGAGCAGACGCTATTGTGCGCCTTTATCGGTTATTTGTTCCATCTGAACGAGTTTCGGCTCCTCATTCACAAACCAGCCCCTGCTCCTTGAATCGGAGGGTGAGGAAGGGGGAGGGCTGGAGGAGGATCTTGCTGTGCTTCTGTCATCTCTTTCATGCTCTGTGCAGTGCCTTCTGCATCAATGGAGACCTCGGGAATCCTTGGGGCTTTGTTCTCTTCTGCGTGTGGGGCCTTTTCCTGCTAAAATAGCAGGTAGCAGCAATAACCCTCAGCACATACAATTATCCAAATCCATCTGCTGTGGTGAGAGAAAGACACAACATGCTGCTTTTGGAGAAAGAAAAGAGCTTTGAGGGAGCAGGAGAGAGGAGGGGAAAGAGCCATATTTCCTGGACACTTCTGAGTAAGGTGGAGCAGAGGCAGGTTTTTATAATGGAGAAAACTGCCTTGATCTGCTATTACCAAGATGCAAATTGAGGTATTTGAAAGGCTGATTGCACAGTCTGCTGATGAATAGTCTCCATAAGATGCTGTGCTATGGAAGTGGAAGGGCTTCCATACACCCATGGTCCTTCCCACTCCTCCAAAGGCATTACAAGCAGGCACCATCCTGATTTCTCCAGAGCTCTCTTCACAAAGGTATGGTGGGGAAAGACATCAATAGCCCTGACTTTCATCATCATTTAGGAATCCCCTACTGGGAGCATCTTAAAATATTCAATTTTATGTTGAGTATACACTTTCATTTTTTAAAAAGTATATATATTAAAAATAAATAAACAAACCAGACCCGACTCAATGAAATCAGCTCAAGCATTTGAAATCACTCACAAAATAATTCCTGGTTTTAAGGGAGTTTGACCTTATTTCACTGAAATTAAGCTTCTTGACTGAAGGGAGGCTCAAGCAAATCAAAAGAGCCTTTTGTACCAAAGCCTCTCAAGACACCAGACCCAAGCAGGCCAGCCTGCCCTGGGCACATGTCTCTCAGTTAACACGGGTGGGTGCATGCCGGCACATGATCCCATCTGTGTTCTTCATAGATGACTCTTTTGGCATAGCTGCAGCTCCTCAGCAAATGATAAACCTCCTCTGTGTTCTCTCAGCGCTTCTGTTAATACACTGCTGGCAACTTTGCAGGAACAGTCCCCACTATGCTCAGCACCATGCTGGTTAATGGCTGGCTCTGGAAAGGAAATTGTTCCTGCTCCTTCACCCTGGAGAAGAATGCCTCCACGTATCAGCTGCTGCTTTCCTCTGACCCATGTCTCCCTCTTACCCTGCTCCATCTGTCTCTGTAATTCAGAGCTTGCATTTCATCCACCCTGGCATTGCCTTTGCCAGGAACTGCAGATGTTCAGATGTGGATGTTTGGCTGGCCTGAGTGTCTCAAAGGCATAGCAGGTAAAGTAACTCCCCCTGACATTTCCAGCCATGTTCATTCTCCAAGGCCCCTGAAGCATCATCAACTTGTTCCATGGTGAGCAAGCATGGAGCTTGCAAAAGAACTTGGGGTCATATTACTTCCAGAAGTCTTGGTGATGGTGTCCTGGGCCAGGATTGCACATGGCAAAGCAGGACCCCATTTTGTACAAGGACTTGTGCCCAGAGTATTTGAGTAACATCTTTGGTCTACCTATGAAACATGATGTGAGGTGCAACAAGCTGGAAATACCACACATGAACTCAACCACCAAAACAAAAGGAAAGAACTAGTCACGGATTATGGGAAAGACAAACATTTCTCTCATTCCATCCCAGAAGTGTGTTTCCCCTTATTTAACAGGGCACTAAGCCCAAAGCATACTCCTGGAGGAATTTCCTTTCTTGAAGGGTATTTCACTCTTCCTTTCTGATTCCTGTGTTCCTGCATAGAGAGGAACCACAACGCTTTCTCCACAGGAACCAGGCAGTTAAAGCAAAGGAGGATTTTGAAACCAGCACTTTACTGAGGTCTCTCTTCCCTAAAGTTTCATCACTTTCAACTCTGATTTCAGTGGCCAGCTTCCTTCAGACATCATTTGGCACCACTGCCCTGCTCACCCGTTTCCCCCCTCTATCCCAGGTACGGGTTCTTTTAAGCTCCTACTACAAAGTGCTGTATCTCAATCTAGTCTTCCCTTTCATCTCAGTTTTATTCTTCTTCTTCCTCTATTAACTACACAGTATTCACAGGATACAGGGCAGGTCCAACACTGCCCCAGAAGGTCCATTTTACCATAGGTATTTCCTGATGGTTCTGGAGTATCAAACGTAGCAAGTCATTTAGCCCTGGTTACTCCTCAAAACCATCTAATAAGCTTCTAAAATTTGGCCACCACCATCATTGTGAATCTACTTCAGCTTTACAGAACAGCATCAATCCTGCAAACATTCATGCCTTTGTCGTACCACAAAGTATCTGAGCAGTTCACACTATGCCAGCAGTGAGGAGAGAAAAGGAAAACAAAGGTTCTTGGCCAAGGCTGCACATCAGAGCCAGATACAGATCCTCTGCTCCCAACTTTCAAGACAGTGTCCTCCCCACCAGATCAAGCAAGGGTATCTGAATTTTGAGGACCACCCACTCCTTTATCGGAAAACAAGCAAGAAAACTTGTGCAAGCTTTCTGTGTATCCTGCAGACCTCAGAGTAACATTTTGAGCCATAAAGCAATTCAAAAAAAGAATTTTAAACTGTCTCCGACCCACAGTATACCAGCCACAGTCTCGTCTCGAAAGAATAGCTGGCTGGCCTGAACATCAGAGTGGATTATTGTCCTGAGGGTGCAAAGTCAGAAATGAGGCTGCTGTGCATCATTAAACAAACAGATGGAGAGACAGCCCCAGAGGCTCAGATGGAGCCTGATGCTTTCTGGCTTTGAGAGTGCTCGTTCCAGGAGCAGGAGGGGCTCCAGAGTGCTCTTTGAAAGGAAGAGATGTGGTCATTGGCTGCAGCCTCAGAGACTCAAGCTAGCTGATGATAGAGAACAGAGGTGAGAAGGGGACAGAGGCCTTTTCAGAGCAGCCCATCAGTAGCAAGCATGCCACAGGGCTCTACTACACGAGTCCAGAGGGAATCCAGACTGCGCTGAACAGGCTTACAGGTGCTTAGGTGACAGGAGAGCAGCAGCGGTCACACTGAATACCAGCAGGTACATAAGCTCAGCCACCAGCTTTGGTACTAGCAGCTGCAGGCTCTCGGGGTGTGCATTTCTTGGCATTTTGCTTTGCAGGGCTCTTAAAACTGCCTTCAAAACTTGTTAGAGGAAAGAAATGTAAATTACAGCTGTATTTGTATCAAACTCTCCATTTCTCATTAGTGTTTAGCTACATTTTCATGTATCTAAGCAAACAGATATGCTCATGTATATAGGCAAATATACATACATTAAAAACATAAGCAAATAGTGCAGTTCTCCTTTCCAAACAGGACTCCACTTTCACTTGGCACTAAACTACTGCAGCTCTATCAAGACAAAGTGACTTAGTGCAACATCACTGGACACCCAGCATCTTTGCAAAGCAGCACACTCCTGAATTGCCACAGCACACTGCTGTGCTTTGTGGCACCACCCCCTCCCCTTCCTTCCATCACATGCTTGTGGATGAAGCAGTACTACCTCCTCTACATCAGGGCCTTCCCTTTCCTGAGGGAAGCAGAGGAAGGAAGATGATAGAAACCAGACCACTTCTCTTCCTGAAAAGAGCAAATCATTAGAGCAAACCTGCTAAGGAGGACTGAGCTTGCTCTTTCCAAATATGGTCCTGCAGCTGCCTTCTAGTTTTCTCTGCTTCTGTGCTGTCCAAAGGTAGAAAGCAAACAAGAAAGGAGGCAGTAGCTTCTGCAGAGTCACATTGGACTAGAAGACCTCTAGAAGTCACTTCTCATCTGAACAATTCTCTATTTCTACAACATTACAGAACCAAAACCCAGTCAGTGTGAAAATACAAATGAGTCGTCATGTAGTTTTCATTTCACTTCCGACTATAATCACTAGTTAGGATCTTTCTGTGAGTTCTCCTGGACTTTCAGTTTTGACTGTCAGGATTCAATCCAAGAGGAGTCAAAGGTGGCCTGGTGTGGTCTTGTAACCAAACAAGCCTCTTGAAAGATGAAAAATTTCACTTGCCCTAAATCCTGTTCAGTCTCCAGAGAAATGGAAGCCATATCCTCCAATGAAACACCGCATGGCCAGAGCTTGCTTCTGAGGTATCTGGGAGTTTGTTAAGCTCAAGACTTTGGGAAGATGCTTACATCCTGCAAGTATAAAAGCAGGACTCTAATACACAGCTAGATGGAACAGAGCAAAATTTTCTTTCAATCTTTTATTCAACATGACCAAGTGCATGACCTCCATCCCCAGAGAAATCTCATAACTACACTCTGAAAAAGTCACTGCTTAAATAGATGCTGCAATTTTAGAAATGGAGGAATGGTGCAATGCTCTAGAGGTCTCCGGGTGAGGATGATGCACCCTGTAACTTGCCAGAGAGACAGTTTTTAGTTGTTTTTTTTTTTAAATGGAAGCATCCTATTTACCTGGGGGGAATTATCTCATCCACTACCCCCCTTTGACAGCTTTCATCATGGTTAGAAAACAAGAGATATCTCTGGGATGGCAGTGAGCTTCTCAAAGAGTTGCTCTGGCTGAATTGATGCTAAGCTGGTATTAATATCATTCCCTTTATCTCCATTTCTGAAAAAGGTTCCAAGCAGTAACAGCTTCAGTAATGATTCATGGGTTTAAATTCCTAAACCTTTTGAGAACAGGAAATTAAAGCCAAGATGAACAATACCCACAGATTAAATATATTTAGCTGCTGTATTTCTTGTTGAGAAACTCAGAGAACCGTTTAGTGGTGCTTTTCATGTGGCTGCTCCATGTGGAAACGATGGCAGGCTTGCATCTGAACTCAAAATGGCAAACTAAAGGAGCGGATGCAGGAAGATATTTTATTGTTTGTCTTGTGCTTTCTGCTCTCCAGCAGAGCTCCTTCAGGCAGGAGTTTCTTACTAGCCCCCTTAGCACTATATAAAAAACACTAAAGGAATTACATGGTGGGACATAAGCCAAAAGGGAGGGAAACCACTCTAATGAGGGCAAGTTCTTTGAGAAGTAAGACTCTGGAAATGTCTGCAGAGGTAGGTCACATTTGGTCCAGGCAGACAGTGGCAAATAAAAACTGGCCTCCACTGTGTGCCACTGCAGCAATTGCTCTCTGGGAGAGAGGCAGCAAAAGCACGCAGCTCCCTGCATCTCCCACCTCTTTTTGGGCTGAAGGATCCTTTTCTGCTTTCATCCATGACTACATTGACTCAGGAATCAAAACCATCCCTCAGTGCCCTGGTTCAGTGCCCTGGCTGCTAGGTCCCTGCTCTTCTGCTCTCTCAGGGCTGCTTGTTGACAGCCAATTCATAGAGCCAAGGATCTCAGCTCGCTGTTTTTTCCTCCTTCATTAGCTAAACAAACAATGACACCATATAAAATACCACCCGGCTCATCTGTCTGGGAGACTCAAACCCATGCAAAACTATCTTGGAGACAATTATAGAAACAGGCTGTGCCTCTGCCAAACACGAGTGCTTGGATCAGTGTGGTGGCTGAGCACTCAGCTCCAGTTCTTGGAGAGCCAGCAGCACGCTGAGCTCACTGTGAGAGCAGTTCTGGCTGGGAGCTGGTGAGGACAGAGCACGCTCATTGAGATACCAGAGAACTGAGCTAGAATGCTGCTAAGGCTTTCAATTAAAAGGCTGTTGATCACCAAAACACCAGCAATGAGTAATCTTTTGGGAATAAATCTGAGTTACAGGTATTACCTTGGGCTTGAATTCTTAACAGAAGATATTAAAAGGCTATTTAAGACAAACACCATAATGCTGTCTGGATGGGAGACAGATTTCCTCACAACTTCCAGCACAAGGTATTTAAACCTAGAGTTGCCATGGGAGACCAAAACTGCAGCAAAACATAAGAAGAAAGACATCTGGGTTGAGAAATCTCTTCCCCACATCCCCATCAGTCACTCAGTGAATGGTCACCTCATGCACTCAGCCAGGAAGGGGTTATAGCTCCAGGACCCACCAGCTCCTGGGCCTATGCAGGCAGTGGATAGAAGCCACCAACATTTGGAGGAAAAGACAGGACTGTACACTTCACAGCTCTTTGGGGTGGGAATTTTATTTTTGTTATTTTCTCCTCAATTTGCATCAAATCCTCTGTGACAGAGTCACTAAGCACAGAAGACAGTAGGCCCCTCTCACAAAAACTGCTGACACAGGGCAACAAGTTGCTCAGATGAACTTAACTCATCATCCAAGATAGCCTGCAGGGACTCCCCAGCTACAGATGAGAATACCTGCACAATGAAAAGCCCCTTGCAAAGCCCAGAGACACAGGGCTGTCCCATTTTCACCATCAGGGTTGCTTGGGCCAACATTTCTCCCAGCCTGCAGTTAAAGGGAACCAACTCCCTAGGAAACTTCTATCATTTTCTGATGGGTTTGGATCAGATCTCTAATGTTAAAGGCAAATGGTTTATCCAGACTAAACATGCACTTGCTCTAACATAGGTTGCTGACCACTTTTGTCCCCACAGAACTGCTCCATGACAGATACCACAACCAGTATCCTCCCTGGAACTCTGCAGCCCAATGCACCACAGTCACACCAGCTCACCATGCAGAAGCCAGCTTAACTGCTCACTCGGGACATCCAATGCCTGACTGAACAGCAGATAGTTCAAACCACCCCCACAACCTAAAAATAGGATAAGCAACTTGATGAAGAGAATCAGCTTTTCTATAAGCAGAAGAAATAATTTACATGCTGAAGCAGATAACTGCAGCATTTTCCTGTGCCCAATTCTACTTTCAGGAGTCTCAGGGCAAAACGTGCCACAAGCTAGAAAATTAGACCTGCTTTTTAAATTTCAACTGAGCTCAAAGTTCTCTGTAATCAGAATTAGTGAGCAGTTTTATTTGTCCCTGCTTTGTTTACTGAGTCTGAGAATTATCATCAAGATTTGCTTTACATAAATCTGTGGCTCCAGTCTCAGCTTCTCTGTCTAGGGAAGAAAACACCCAAAGTGACCCTCGGAGAATGCCTGATCATCTTTTGAAGATGAAGCCTTCCCTGCTGCACTCCCCCCCCCCCCCCCCCCCCCCCCCCCCCCCCACCGCCCGCGCAACCCGCAGCCCGCCCCGCCCAGGCCGCGGCAGAAGAACAGAAAGTAAGGACAGACCAAAAATAGA